>SSNP01000048.1:1475670-1544055 GCA_006937955.1 Pachypanchax playfairii
GTTGTTGCACCGTGTTGCGTTACATATCATGAAAAATGAGAAGTGTCATTTTTCTGGAAACAACCGTTTTTTGTCAGGGTTTATTTTATGTACTTGTAAAAACACAAGGTAAATAATCCTCGCTCGTCGTGTCCTGTGCTCGGGTTGTTTTGAAGGCATTACGCCAGCGTTCCTATGCAGGAGCAAAACAGTAGAAAATCTTCAACCAGACCATCAACCTGGTCATAAACTACCGAACGGGCCACGGACATTTAGCTCGTTTGTAGCCCTTCGTATGGATCATTGTGACCGAGGTTTTATAATGGAGGTTGTTTTTTTGCCAATTAACACTTTTTGGATAAATTACCAAAAATGTTCCAGAACTGAATTGTTGGGTAAAACTGGAGCCAGAGACAAACATCATGGAGACGCTCGTTAAGAGTCAAAGTGATAAGACACCACCCCCGCCCTTCAATTTAATGCCTGCAGAGTATTTCCTGCTGTGTTTTTTGCAAGCAGCATCTATTCTTATATTAGGCCTGAGTGAGAGTGGCTGCTGCTAAAAATAGATCGGGGTAAAAGAGGGAGGTCATCAAGAGACAGAGGGAGAAGCATTACAGTAAATATCAGTCAACAGCTGACCAGCCCCTCGTTTCTTTGTGTCATTTCCATGTCTGAGCTTTGACTTTTCAGAGGTCACTTCTGTCCGCTGATCCATGACAAAGAACATACTGAAAAGCAAAAAACAACTGGGGTCTATTGTATTCTTCCCCCTTATTCTAGTTCTTTCTATTATCCCAGCAATTCTGCAGTATCATGGTGATTTGGTCTCTCGCTCCTCTATTGTTTTCCTCAGCTGTGTTTCCTGCAGAGTGCCATTTACCCAAAGCATCTCTGCCTGTTATTACACATGATTATCCTCCAGTTACAGTAGGGCTGATGTCTAGCAGTCATCACTCAGACAGCAGGACATTCAAACAAAGAGGCTGTCAGGCAGAGAGTTGCATCTCTGTCTCCACACCTTACAGTCAGAGTTAGAAAGAAACAGAGCAGACATTAATAGAAACTATCAGAGTGAGAAGGACTGACACGCCCTCCGTCTGATAGACTGTAAGGCTCTGAACTCTCACAGCTACTGTGTCTGAGACATTGCAGCAAATATTAGAAATGCAACATGAAACAATGTGTCTGAACTGGGTGTAAATCTATCTGTTTCATATATTTATTTAAGAAAGGTTGCAGGCAGATTTTAGAAATGCAGTTGCACATCAAAAAATGTTGGTGTTTTAATAAAAATAATGAAGGTTAAATCAATTCTTGCACATTATTGAGCTGCTCATTGTTCACCTTTCTTTAGTATGTGACAAAATATTGGAATTTGTGCCAAACAATATATTATTATAATATATTATATGTATCATTCACCATCATTATTCAGTTGCTTTGTAATTAAAAAAAAAGTTACAACAATACATATTTTTTCTGTATCTTGTCAGAACATTTAGGAACATTCAGATCCAAATTTTCCTTCAGATGTTCAGCAGAAAATTAAAAATGATAAATTATTAAAAATTATTTTACATTCAAATTTTAGTGAGCGATCATGACCTCACATGGGATTCATCATCAGGAAAAAAGCAGGTTGCTCTGATCTTATTTTGATGATTTGTAATGTCTCTAGATGTCACTTTAGTTCTTGTAAAAATATTTCTGCAGACATTAATCACATGTTAGTAGAAGACAGGAGAGCAGCCCCGTAAAAGCTGTGGCTAGCAGGCCAACAAAGACCCAGTCCACAACCTAGTGAGACCAAAGGATCTGTTGCAGATGTCCTGGTACCAGAAGTTCTAGCACATTCCTTATGTTCTCTGTCCATATCTTGATGACTGGAACATTCAGATGTATAAAAAGAATTCATATTTACTGTACAATTGTTCCTATCAGTAATAAACAAAATATTGATGAAGCATCTGTTTGTGCTACTTGAGATGTAACAGGATTCATCGTTCTGTAAGTCCAATAGAGTTTTATATAGTTTTAGTTTTAGGCAGCAAATGGCAGCGGAGAGGAACTTGCTCACTATTTGGCAGACAGAAGCTTGAATTCCACTTAAATAAACACAGGTTGGATAATTCAAGTCACATCCGATATGACACACAACCTGTGCGGTCATCTGCGAACGCAACAAGATCAGAGTTTTGTTGGTTTTATTTTTAGCCGTATTGATTCAAGCCAGTAATGGAAAGATGACGCCTCCTTTGGGTTTTTTCTTTTTTTCCCCCTCTTCGAGTCTCTCGTTTCTCTTTTCCCCTCTAAATTTCTATTGCTATAGCTCCAGGTTCTCAACATGGAAGCTTAAAGCAGGCTGATAAATTAAAGATGTAAAGCAGCTTGAAGAGAAGCTAAAAGCAGCACTGAGCAATTTTGAGTTTTATGAAAGACATACAGAGGTAATAGCTTCAGGTTTAAAGCTCCAAATTCCTTTAAGGTGTCACATAATTTAAACAACATTTCATTCATGGTTTTAACTTTTAGTCAAAATATGTGACATTTCTGAATGCAAACATATAGAATAAGATGTAAATAAAATGTACAAGTCAGTTTGAACTCAAACTGTCCTCTAATAGTTTCATTTTCATGCTTCTACCCAGTTATTTTGTCCAAGGTTACAGAGAAACTGGGATTTGTCCCAACACACATTTGTCCTTTCATAAAGACGACCATCAAAACAAGCACTGAAGCTTATCTATTGGCTCTTGACATACTTTGATAGCGCAGAGTGTCGACCTTGGTCAACCTGTCTGCTCTTTATCATTAACAACTTAGTAAAATAGGTTTATTTTGGTTTTATTTTAACTAAAAAAAAACAAAACTATTTAAAAAAATAAACTTTGCTGCATGCAACATACGTGTGGATGTGCCAAAATTATCCCAACACAGTTAAATAAACCCAGTAGCAGATGAGAAAGGTGCTATGCAGTCAGAGCGGATGCTGTCTGTTAATATAAAAGGCAAAATGAAACACATCCTGCTGGTGAGAAGCCTGTTAAGTTACAAACTGTTAACCCTAACAGCTGGAGTTATTCTTTGAGTCCAGTCCTCATGTTGCTCTGAGATCTGTTGTTATCAATAACAGGTCACACATAACACAGTTTAGGAATGTTACTTTGACTGAATCCAAATTCACACCATTCCCTTATCTCTTAGCTCCGCCCCTGTGTTGTATACGACCACACCAAAGGTCTGAGGTGTCCCCCATTTCTTCTGTGATGTGAAGGTAGGATCAAGAGGTAGTGCTGTCTGTCCCTACTAACACTCTGGACAGAAAAGACAGATAAGACGAGAAAAGGAACCCATATGTGTTAAATGGGTAAATCAGATGTCCTACAATGTATTACTGCATGACGCTTCTTCTCAGGCAGTTGCACAACCATTCAAACTGTGAAGCATGTGACTGCAACACCTCAGATAAACAATCCCCAGGTGACAACAACCTCAGACTGTCAGGAGAGACGAGAGTGTCACTGATCTTTGTGATTTTAATAACTTTTTTTCATGCTTTTGTCCCAAGAACAACTTTTAAACCTCAAACTTTCAACTGAAGAACCTTTTCGGGTACAAAGTGAAACATTTTTAAGAATCAGAAAAGGAAATCAACTTGCTTAAAAAAACAAACTCTCAGTATATTTCTCATACAATTATAACGGTGGTGGGTGGATTTAAACATCGCATGCCACCCTGGTCATTACTTAATTGCCCCCATTATTATGTCTGGCTTGAAAGTGGTCTGTAAAAACTATTGTTAATGTTTGATAAAAAGCATGAAAAAGTTGTGCAGTAACCTGATGTCTGTTGATAGCTTAGTAAGTTACACAACATTGGCTTTTTAAGAGGTGCCTAATTAATCTTGGAATAATTCAACCATATATATTTTGTAATTGCATTCCTGAATGAAGCCCACTTGTTTCCTTATTTCTCTCTTCCCTCATGTGATCTAAAGATTAATATTAATCCGGATTAATTTTTGCATTTCAATAAATAAATATTGAAGTAAGAATTTTTAGCACAAAGTCTGTCATAAACAATAAAAAATTAAAACACACAAAAAGCAGAACAGTGTCTCTGATTAAAGTCTGTAACAATGATCCAAAGTGAAATGTTGACTCTGACTCCCCTCTGCCTCAGTGCTGGACTCTCCAAGCTGATACTCAACATTAAAAGAGTCCAGTTTGTCCATAGGTTGTTAAAGTAAAACCTTTATTGTCATCCTTCCATCTGACAGTAGGTCACACGACACAATCAATGTAGCATGAGATGCATGATAAAAATACAAGAAGAGTTTGAACTGCAGCAGCCTTCATGTTTAAAACAAGCATATTATTTTCTGAAAATCTTCAACAAGTATTTCACACTACTTCTTGAGTATATAGACGTGCACAGATTTCTTGGTACCCTACTACAATAAACAACAACAACAACAAACAAATCCAGGCCAAATAGTTTGGATGTTCTGACAGAAACTTTTTTGTTAATCAACATGCATTTTGATAAGTTCCATTCTGGTTTTTTAGGTTTGATTCTGTCAGTAGTGGAGCCTTCTGGGTTTTTACCAGGGAGGGTTCGAATGCTACAAACGGTACAATCAGAAAGTGCTTGGATGGTTTTGAATGATTCCTTAGGATTTATCATCTGCATCATCCATCTGATCAACCTGTGGTTGTTTGGAGGTTGTCTACAGCTCCATGGACCTTACATTTTTTTAATAATATGTGCAGCTGTGGCCACGGGAACATGAAGCTGATTGGTGATGACACAGTCTTTATTTTAACATGGATATCTTAAATCTTTCTGAGCCCCTCAGACAGCTCTGGTCTCTGCTTTCTCTTTTCCTTATAACTGTCATAATTGCAGAGATCTTTTCATCCATCCATTTGTTCTACATCTAAATTGTTGAATATGAGTGCTGACAGCTCAGTCCCTGTCTGGTACGTCACAGAACACGACATGCACCATTGCCTCAATGTAACATTTTTCATTTCACTTTTTGAGCGGTTATAAAATCTGACAAACTGATGGAATTCTCCACGATATGATGATGATCCGGTCATAATTTAAAGATGAATGCAAAAGGTGACAATTTACATATCTTCTGCACAAAATTGGAATGTTCTCATCTGTTCTCGGAAAGTGGAAGCTGTTAAACAGCTGTTTTTGTTCTGCTTTGTCAGGTGTGGTATCAGCTCACACAGGGAAGCCCTCATTCCTCCCCCTCACTTAAATATTGACTTTGTTGCTTCTGCTCAGTGACCGACAAAAGGATTCACAATGAACTATGATAAGTAGACAAAGAAGCGTACATGCATGTGCACATTTGCAGATGAATTGTGAAAACAGACAAACAAACCAAAATGTAACAGATATCTATGGTGATGCAAGCACTCCATGAATTGAGCGGAAGGAGTTGAAGTGTACAGAAAGTGCAGACAGATAATTGCTTTAATTTTTACCATGAAAATATTCTAATTTTTTTTATCTAAGTACAATTTGGGGATTCAATTATTCACACAGCTGTGAGCGTATCTATAAAAACAGAAGTAATGCTGAAATAAACTGGTTCTGTGATGACCTCGCTTGCTGACTGGGAATTGGTATCAGCAGTGGATCCAATTTATCCAGCTTTTATTCAACTTTGGTCTTTTCACGTGACATTAAAGCAGCAAAAAAATGTTGAGAAATTTTGTGAAAAGACTTTTATCATTAGTAGTGACTTCAGGGATGTTTAAATGATCACATCTGCGTACCATCATGCCCGGTTGGATTTTTAAATCTTCATATTTTTAGTCAAGTCAAGTTTATTTATAGAGTACTTTAACATACATCATGCTAGCTGACCAAAGTGCTGAACAGGAAATCATGAAACAAAACAAAATATAAAATATAACAATAATCAAATGCCTAAACAAATAATAAAACCAGGAAGAAAGGTTTGAAAGGAAGGTTTTGACCTCAGTTTTTTGTGTGATTATAAGAGACTTTACACACAGACTGACAAAGACAGATGCAGTCAGACAGGAAAGGACCGGATGGACGAAGGTATTACCTCAATGAGCCGTAGTAGGCAGGACTCCCTTAGTGTTCGGTGTCAGCTCAGAGCATCCGCCACTGAAGCGGAGGTGAGTCAGACTTCCCTTCACTTTGGATTATTGTCACAGGTTGTGTGTTGCTTCACACACAAAGAAACATGTACACAGGAAGAAACACACACCGAATTCCCAGAAGGATGGCAGCCGACAGGCGAGGGTGTGCCAGAGAGAGTTGTCTGGACCTAACGTTGCTGTGTGTCACAGTCCTGCCCTTCCTTCCACACTCGCTGTGTGTATTGGTGTACAGGTGCATGCATCAGTGCCTGCATGGGGCATGTTTTTAGGGTTTACTTCTCTATGCAAATTCCACCAGTTTTCTTGAAAAATATTTCTTATTCGTCTGTTTATTCATCTCCTGCCAAGCTTCCTTAACTCCTACAATAATTCCCTCCCACCTGCGGTTGTGGGGTGCAGTCATCTAGTTTTATCAGTCTTTAGGGAGGAGTTGAACACAGCTCAATGTGTGTTGCACCACAAGGTCACCCTCATTTTGTCACCATCACCGGCAGACCAGCCACTTTCAACTCACGACCAGTTCACGGTTATCTTTTATTAACCTTTTAATAATCTTATAAAATTACAGAAAAGGTGTTTGTTAGGACAGACATGACAAACACATGACAGAACAGCTAAGAACATGGCACAATCATGTGTAACAGACTACAAAGCAGAGACTGAACAGGAGAATAAAGCTCCATAATAAACTAAAAAAGTTTCAATTTGGCAGTTTTAGTGAATAAAAAAAAAATCAGATGTGACTGAGATGAAGAATGAGCAGAAGCAAAGCTGACAGATTATTCTAGTGAACATGTAATCCCCAAATATGATGATCATGGCAATCTAACAACAACTGCTTTCCTTCTGTGTGCACTTCAAGCAGAACTTCAAATACGATCTCAGCAAACAAAAAAAGTTCAGACATTTTTTTACTAACAATCTGAATGTTTTTGTTGAAATTTATTTTTAATGTCCTCAGATTCTATAGAAATAAGAAAAAAAAGGTAGAAATCAAGTTTAAAAAGCAATAGAAATTCTTAATATGCCCCAAAATGACATTCAGCATTATAACATAAGTAATAGTAGAGACACACAATTATCTCTAATTAGATAAACATTTTTATCAGCTATATTAACTCTTCTTAAATTCAGTTTTGTTCGATTTAGTTTTCAATTGAAATTAATTTAGTCTTTTTACCTTTACATTTTTAATGTATAGAGTGTTTCAACATACAGTAGGTGTGTAATGTTCAGAATATCTTTCCTGATTTAAAGTTTTAAGACAAAATGGTCTAACAGTGTTGTAGTAATTTAAATAAACAGATACAATTTGTTGCCAAAAACGATGTGTCTGTCGGAGGTAAAACTCTGCTCTTGGCTCACTGAAGTGTGCAGTTATAGCAGATCATTTGGCAGGCTGCACTTTTCTGTTGCACGTTCATTTCTCAGATTTATTTCCCTGAGAACTTCTGCTTCATTGGCAAACGGATCAGATCAAGTCGTAGTAACACGTCAATGGAATTGATCCGAATTCAGAAAATTAAGTAGAAGGAAACCCAGCTGATTTGTATGTGGTTTGTTTTGGTTGTAAATGTCAAACTGAAGTTTAACAACATGTAGCATTTCGATTTTTTGCATTCCTCTCAATCATATGTAGCTTTACATATCAGTGATTCATTAACATGAAAATACATGAACAATATAATCCTAATTATTCTGTGTATGTAGTTGTTGATTTGTAATTACAACAAAAAGAACAATAGCACAATCTCTTTGTGTATTAATCAATGGAAGGAACTCTTTAAACATGTCCATGAATGACATCTGAGGTCACACAGGAAGCGGCTTTCCCTTTTATCAGCTGCTGTTTTGTTTCAGTCTGACTTCGCTGCAGAGTGTTTGGACTCGTGCACAAACATTAATAACCTTTTCCTCAAAGGTTAAAAGCCTCACATAGAAAAAAAACCTCAGAGACTGCAAGCTGCATGTTCTAACAAGCAAATATTACACTGTAGAATAAAACTAAAATCACATTAATGACCAAGTTCTGTTGTAATAAATGGTATATAAGGCAACAATTAATACTAAACACCTCCCACCCAAACTAAAACTTCACTAAAACTTCTTCTGTTCTTGGTTTTCCCAGCAGTCTTTGCTGTTCCCTTCATGTCTTTTGCCCTGAGCTTATTTTTTTAGTCACCCTCCTGATTTTGTTTCTGTCAAAATTACATTTTTTGATATTTCCTCTCAGTTATTTGGTAGAGCTTCTCTTTTTGTTTTTTTTCCCCCCGTCCTCTCTCTTCTGGAGCACCATCAGCTCCAAAGGTCCAGGGTTGTGTGCTATATGTGTGTTTGTGTCTCACTCCGTGTGGGTGTGTTGTGTGAAGTTAATGGCTTCTAGAATCCCCTGGGTTGCATATCAAATGTGCTCACAGAGAGCAGAGTCATGACTAAGGCTGCATGCCTTTCATTAACACTGAGAGAGAGGAAGAGACACTGAGAGTGCCGTTTTGCAGAGTTTAATAAGTCAGCTAAACTCACTGCTCGGATGGAAACGTCCTTCACCCAGAGAAAGAAATACTTGTTATAGTATTATTATAAATTAGAAATATTAACAGTGAATATAGTTAAGCTTTATTTTTTCAATATACCAGAAGATTTTTATAAATTCTGATGATATCCATCAGATGTTTGTGGTTTATATTCTGATTTATTTGAACTGAGTTTTGGTTTAGTTTTTGAGAGAAATAGCAGCAACAATGCTGTATTTAATTAATTTGTTAGACCTGAAAATGACCATTTAAAAAATTCTGTTAGCTACAAGTGCTTTTTAATTTAAAGGTGCATTTACTACTTATAATTTGCTTCCAGGTTTATTTAGTTCTTTGCTAGTTCCTTTTCATTATGTCACAATCGGCAAATAATGCCAGAATTCCTAAATTTGCAGCACCTTTTCTTTATTAATTAATAGGTTCTGAGCTGGTTTTATCAGCAGGTGATAAAAAGATGAAAAAGGATAGTGAATTTAGAGAAGTAATTATTCCTTAACCATAACAGACCTGATAATTCTTGTTATAAAATCCTTTTCTGAAACCAAAATGTTCTTTGTGTTTTAAAATGCATCATATTGGTGCAGAGCGGTCCCATTGCTTTCCATCCCAGCTGGCAGAAAAATCATGACTCATCGTGCTTTCAACATTATCAACAACAAGATGATAGAATGTGTGGGCAGAAAGTTATATCCTGTTCAAAACCAGAAAATGTGGAATATTTTGGGGCATTCGGGAATATTTCAAACCAATTAGACAAATTAGCTTCAATCTCCTTCTTGTTTCTTTTACACAAATACAAACTTTATATTTCATCTCAAACAATAGAAAAAAAACAGCCCAACTCCCTCCACCTACAGCTTCACCATGAATGATTTTGTTTGCATCTGTTTGGATAGAAAGAGTCACCCTCCTCTGCAGTCAGTGTGAAGCCTGAAGTATTTTTAGGTGCTGTCAATTGAATCTACTCCCTTCTGTGGGGGTGGGACCCGGCAGAGAGCATGAAATCAATGCAGACAGCATTGATGTAGATGTTAGGCCTATTGTTGATACTATACATATGATTTATTGGTACTTTGTGCAAGGCAGACTTATGAATGAGTTTATGCTGCAGTATTGATTTTAGTAGTTAAATCTACTTCAAACAGTTTTTATCAAAGAAAGGATGAAAGAGAGAAAACAGGTTCGGAATTTCAAGTTTCTTTTTTTATGAAGTCTTAAAGATGAGAGTAAAGAGCTCCAAGTTACACTCGCTTGAAAGAGTCTCAGAGTTACACAACTTATGGGATTTTCTGCCTAAACACTCATATTGACTTGTGTTGTGCAGCAGATGTTGGATTCATTTTACAGTACTTGAAATATTTTAGTTTGCCTGCAGTGATGAAGATCCAACTAAAGCTATTGAGAATCAGGCAGTAATTTCCTTTTCACATCTTCCTACCAGTAAGATATTATAGATGTAGGTTATAATTTGTGTTAACAAGGGGGAAGCCTCTCCTTTCATTTCCACTTAAATCTAATATCCTTTAACATCACAGGCATCTCTGACTCATGCAGGTTGAGACCCCCTGTGCCAAAGCATGGCATGGATAATTAATCTAATTTTAGTGCTGGCTCTAAGTGTTTTGCTGGACAGAGATTTCATTTCCACTCATCTTAATGCTGCAATAAAAGAAGCTTCCAAGAAAAAAAAAAAAAAAAAGAAACGTCTGATTCATTATCACCCACTTGAGGATACTGAGTAAATTTACAGGGACTTCTCTGTCCTTTTCATGAGTCATATCCTGTTTTTTGTTTAGAACCAGGATGTGATGCTTACAGGAAACACACTGACGGATAAACTGTGGCAACGGATCCACACAAAAAGTGCAATCTAAGCAACAAGCACACCGTTATGGAGGAATCCTTAACATATAACATGGATAAGAGCTCTGCCTTGTTAGCACAAGCTGTCAGAAGTCTTGCATGCAAGTAATGCTTTGTTAGCATAGTCAAAAAGGTAAGAGTTGTATGGGGTCAAACACAGAGCAAACATCGTCACAGGCAGGTAAAGGTGACAAAGCATTCATGAAAACCATTTTGTGGTGAAATGGATGCTTAACTATAAATTATTAACTAAAATATGTTTCCAGTCTCCTTCTTTCTGTTACAATCTATCTGATCACCACAGTTGAAGCTTTTAAAGCCCTAAAAAATAACTTTTAAAAGTTTAAGCAGCAGTTAGGAAACTTGTCTAAGTGGATACTCTCCGAAAAACATCATATTAGACACTCTGAACCCTCTGATGGCTTCAAAATAGACTAAATAATTTCAGTAATTTGGGTCGCAGCAGGAAGTGGTGTTCTGATGATTTATGCTGCCCTGTTGGAAAATGACGCTATAGTATGAATTAACAACTTATTTCATAATGAAATGTTATTAGAGGTTTATACAGTATTCTTGTTTATGGTGAGTGTTTCCTGTTAATTATTTAAACATATTTTTATGATCCTTCCCTGATATTTTCTATATGAAAGCCCTCTGGGTCCTTACCGGCCATTGTTGGGTCCTTCTCCTCTGGGTGTGTCCAAACATTTGCCTGTTGCTCTGACGATGTAAAGACAGTAAAAATAACATCATATTTAGTGTTTCTGTCCTGGGAGAATTTATTTAACAGGTAAAATGTATTTATGGAAAAATACAGAAACAAACAGTAAATGATAAATCTGTTTATTGAAGTCAAGACTGTAGAACCGCACATGTGTAGCACATCTCAACAGGTAACATATTTCGACAGAACACCGGTTCCAGCAATGGTGTCGGAGACACAGTTGTGGAAAAGGTATGTTGTACAGCTTTAATGTAAACAGAATGGTAAATTAGGAATATTGCATTTTGCCCCCCCATCTCTTGATGACTGGGATATTGTTTGTATTTCTGCAGACACTATCCACACTGCCTTATCCTACATCTCAAAATCTCACTATAGATACCAGAGATACTTTCATTTCTCCCACTGAGGTGGACACTCCTTCTCCCCTTTGAGTTGATCATCCATCCTTCTCTGGTCCAGACTGCAGACCTGGACGTGATCCACCAGAAAACCATTTTTGCTGTTAAATTATTAAAGTAACACAGTATCACTGCCAGTCATATCTCTGAGGGGAGCTTATCATCATTATATTTTCCAGATCAACTCTAACCTTCCTTAATTCACGCGGGTTGTGGCCTCTGTCTGCTGTAGCTTGCTGTGGATAATTAATCTAATTTTAGCTTGTACATGTTGTATTTGTGTGAAAGAAATACTGGACCGTGTTCATGGTGATTTTCTCTCAGTCAGAATGCTGAAGGCTGCATCAGTTTGACACACTGTTATCTTCCTCGCTGTCAGTGTTTCTGCCTCTCCTCTCTCACCTTTTGCAATCACGAACAGTTGAAACAGAGTAATTCCAGCCTTATCTTGCCTGTCCTCTTGCATCCATGTTTTCTGCTCTTGGCTTGATACCTGTTGCAAGAAACACTTACGATAATTAGTTTATTCAACCCCCACTTTTCCATGTCTCTTTGTTTTTCCAGCAGCCGATGCAGTTCCAGTACGTAAAGATGGGGATCAGGTAAAACGCTTCTGGCTTTTCTTTTTTCATCTTTCACTGTTTCTGCACAGCAAAGTTAAAAGCTGCTTTTAAAAACTACAGACGACTATTTCTGGTGTTGTCATTTGAACTCTCTTCAGAAAGACACAGCAGCGTGAGAAAGTAGATTTTTCTATCCTCAAATGTCTTAAGGGTGAGAGATGAGCTTTGTTTTCCAACCTTCTCATGATGTTAGTAACAAGGTCTCCGACTTGAAAAGATCACCCAGATCTTACCTTTGAAGAAGAACTCTACAACAAAAAGAAAAAGAAGAGCTTCAGAGCGTGAGAGGAAGATTGTTCTCTTTATGTGTTGTCTTATGAACTCTGCCTGAATCTAAAGACAAAACTAATAACAAGCCTCCGAAGATAAAAGTAAAACACTCACCTGAATCTTTTGGTATCATTGAATAAAAAGCATCTGGGAGTCTTTGAGTCCCCCAAACAAACAAATAGTAGGTGCTACAAATAACTAACAGCAGCTACAGTTGCTGAGCCAGATAGAAAACCCCCTTTTAGCAGTTTGGAGACCGACTTCACTAAGAAACGTGTCAGTCATGTTAAAAACAAACCAACAAACAAAGAAAAAAAACAGATTCAGTACTCTCTGCCAGGGGTCATCAACTCCGACCCCTGAGAGCCACAATCCTTCAGGTTTTAGATGTTTCCCTGCTTTAGCACACCTGATTAAAATGAATGAGTCGTTAACAGGTTTCTGCAAAGCTTACTGATGGATTAAGGAGGTGATTCTACCTGTGAATCAGGTGCATTGGAGCAGAGTATAATCTAAAATGTGCAGGAAGGGGTCTCATGAAGACTGGAGCTGGTGATCTGTCAAGAGAGCAGAAAATAAACAGATTCAACATTGATGTGAAGTTGAAGCTGCAGTGGAAGAACATGAGCTCCATGTTTCTCACCTGCAGGTTGTGGGAAGAATACCAGCTAATGTTCAGCATAGAGCCAAAATAAACTGATATTAGAGTGAATTCATTATTACTGAAGTCTCAGATGATCAGAACTTACTGTGTTTGTTCTAAAAAATAAACTAAAACAAAACAAACCAATTTTGATCTAAAAATCTGATAAAAATGTGATGAACAGCTGTTATAGGAGCTGTCCAGTCACTTTTTATTATAATAACAGCTACAGTTTGGTTTGAAGACAGGATCCAGACTCATTCATGGAAGAATTGACAATTCTTGAAGAAAAGACAACCTATTAACCCTGTCTATCAGGAAGAATGGAGGAGGTTAATAGGTCATCAGTTGGTTTCCTTCCACTTTGTCACCCAGTTTTAGGTCAGTGCACCCAAACATGAGCCTGTCTAACTTACAGGAGAGACAATGTAGAGATTTTATTTTCCCTGTAAGTGGAATGTTCTCAACACACTGAGCTAGCTACCTGACCTCAATTCAAATGATTATTCATATAACTGCTGATTAATAGGCTGAAGGCAAAATGCCCTGGAAGTTTTGAACATGTCTGGCAGCATCACAGTGGATGTCTATGAGGCACAGACTTCAGAAAAATCAATAAAATAGTAAATATAGTGAATATAGTGGAGTGTCCTCGTGATTAAAACACATGTGATAAAACTAGTAGCTCTAATCTATTCTAGCCGAATGGGATTTTCTTATTTTTGATATATTGCAAAATCAGAAGCATATCAAAACATAGAAGAAAAAATGTAAATATAAAGTCATTTATTTCATCTTAATTTAAAGTTTATTAGCTCAAGGTCTCCTGCCAGCCAGAATCTTTCTGGAGAGAGTTTGAGGGTGATCCACTTTTTCCCTGAAGTTGTCTTAATTAATGGAGGTGTTAATGCTTGTCTGTATGTGTGAGCTGTGTGAAAGTCTGGCAACTTGTCCTGCCATGTCCCACTTGGTGTGAGCAGGAAAACGTTCAGGCTGCTTTGCATGATAAGCATGTGTATGAAGACAGGAAAATGAAAGGCGATGATGTTCTACAGAACTAAAATTTGGTCTCTAATGAAGAAGAAGCATTGATTATCTATGGATCTCAGTGGGTACAGGGTAATATGTGGGTGATGTATTTAAAAATAGATGCCTTAAAGTAGTCAATATACAAAAGTGAGCAATTTATTGATTATTAGGATTTTCTTCAGCTAAAGGAAGAAATAAAACTGAACCACAGCTTGGACTCGAGAGTTAAAAATAAGGTTAATTTCAAAAGTAATTTTTTTTTGCAGCATATCTGATATTAGACTGTCAATACTGGAGCAAGCATTAATTATATTATCAAAAAGATAAGAATAAGCCAGTCTGTTGCAGTCTTGTGTTTTATGGATGTGTATGGTTGAGTTTAATCTGTGTAGAAATAATAATGCACCATGGTTCTAAATAAGCTGGTCTAGTGAAAGACTTTACATGGAGAATAGAAGGAGGGCTTACTGCAGTTACACCACCGCGTTTCAACTAATACATTCAGGACACAAAATTTTACAAACATATGGCGAAAGAGAGATAAGAACATAAATAATTTAGAAATAAGTTCTTATTTTTGACTCATGACTTGAGATAATACAAGAGGATGCCTTGAAAAAAACAGCATCAAATATGTCACTCAAACTTTCTCCCCTATCATCATTATTATAGATCTTATTTTCCTTTACAAAGACTGGAATACTCTAAAGCCATCAGAAACAGTGTTACTGTTTATGAAGCACAATTATCAGATCTTAGAAGAAAAGTTGGACAGAAATAAAGTTTATTTGGCCGTGGATGAACAATGATGTGTTCAAAACTGCCAAAAAAATTATTTTTCTTAAAATAACCAGATATCACTTTCTTAATATATTTGTATAAAGCCACCACAATGTAAACACTTTGTCGCATTTGGGTGAAAATCTATTAAACCCCAAAGAACAGTAATATGTTTCAGTTTAACACACCTGAACCCTGGAATTCAAATCCACAGAGGAAGAGGAAGAGTTGATAACACTAGCATCACCCTGCAGACGCACGTATTAATCAAACCTACGTGCTCTCTACTGTGCATGACTGCACTCTTGTGACTGGATGTGCACGAGTCAGTGTGAAGGTGTTTCTATGTTGATAGCCTCTTACCAAGGCCACAGAGCTGCTCTCCCCTGGGCTCTGACTATTACTGGGCCATGTATCACTTCTCAGCTGTGGAGTCTGGAGAGAGATGGAGGAGTAGGAAATGTAACTCAGAGGGGGGGTGCACAAACAGAGACATTTATCTTATTTTTGACTGAGTGACTGTTGCGTTTTGTCCCGTTCTCATTTTGGCTCCACAGCGAGGGCTGAAGGCTGAAATCAGGAGTTTTACTGTATTATTTCAGCACAGCAGTCACCTCATTACTGCTGATTACAGCAAACGCATCCAAAATGTAAAAATGTTTTCTTTATTTTAGAAATCTTGTAGTCTTCTGCCAGTTCTTTCTGTCGACCATAACAGAGTCATTTCCTGCTATAGAAACCCTGAAAGACTACACGCATTTCAATGTTGGGTTTAGTGTTGACATTTAGTGGCTTCAGTTGTAGAATTAATGTTTGATCAAGTGTTGTTTGTGCTGAGCTGTGATCCAATAGCGGCCTTCAAGTTGTTTATTTCCACAAATGTGTGTCCTCTGTGTAATTTATAGACCTGCAGAGAAAGAAAGGCCAGCAGGTGGACGGGGATTTGACAGAGTATAACAGAGACTATCAGAGACATGATTTAAACTCTGAGAGGGTTCAGGACCAGGTGTGACAAACAGAACACTGGAGACTGATGGACAATTTCAATCCAATACAACCAGATTTAGAAGGAATTAGATTGAAACGAAAAAATACAGACTGTGATACTTAAAGTACTGATACAGTCACAAATGGAAAGGTCTGACATGAACGTTCTCACAAGAGGCTCTCATGCTTAGAGGACCTTGTCCTTTGTGAGCCAAACTATTATTATTGTGTTAGTGACAGACGCCACAAAAAGTTGGACATAAACTTATATACCGATACTGGTATTGGGTATCGGGGCCAATACCTATCTAATGTGCACTTATTGGTATCGGTTAGTTAACCAGTACCATGAACCGAGTCAAAATATGCAATAAGTTTATAGAAAATTTTTATTTTTCACTTGAAATTTTTAGTTTTGTGGTTATTTTAATTATTTAGGTATCGACTTCACCATCATTTGTTGTAACAAATAGAGAAGAAAATAAAACCTGTCTTCCAATTCATTGCATTATTTTGTGTGGTAGAAGTATTGGCATTGGTACTCAGTATCGGCAAGTACTCAGACCCAAGTATTGGTATTGCATTAGTTTGAAAAGTGGTATTGTTGCATCCCTACTTTTAGCACTTTAGTTATCACTTACTGTCAGCAAGCACTGAATCTCAGCACAGAACTAAGAAAAAAAAGAATGTTTTAACCTTGTTAATTATAATGAATCCCTGTGCCAAACTATAGAGTTTTATCTTTTGTTTTACTCTAAAATGGAGTAAAATCACATGAAAATCGATGTATGAGCTCATCCTGCAGGACTCACGTTGCACAATAAATGTTGTGAGGAATCATTGCCAAAATGTATCAAACACTGAAAGGTGCATTAGCTGAAACATCAGCCTGTTTGTGGTTCCACTAAAAGTCCAATCAATAAATGATTAAACTAGATTATTTTCTGAGGATATTTGTCCTCCATTTCACAACAATCTGATTGAAAAAGAATAAAGAGCACAGAGAGGCTTAGACTTCCTGTATTTGTTAGAGTTTTTCTCATTCTGTCTTTGTTAGAGTTTTATTGTAAAATTCTTTCTATGAAAAGTGCAGCAAGTTTATATTCAGAAATTCTATTTGATACGCACAGTTATTAATTTATTCATCTATATGAATAACATACTGACCTTGTTGTATTTGAATTATTTGAAAATCTTGAGGCTAAACTCAGAAGTTTTCTGCTCCATAAAACAGAATGAGATTTATCTGTGAAGGTTAACGGGGTCGTTGATCAGTAACGAGGTCTTATTGATTTTTTTAGCCAGCAGCAGAGCTTTCAAGGTTTCAAGGTTCATTCTGCCGCCAGGGAGACTTATTAAAGAAATTAAAGCATATTAAGGAGTTTGGCAGTAGGGACACGTTGACACTGGTCCAATTAGGACGTACTGGATTGATTATCGCAAAACACATTGATGTTACTCAGACAATGAACTGTCAAGTCAGATTTCTGTCAATCACATTCATGCTTCCCTCAGGAGAAATACAACCATGTTTCATTTTGTATCACCATTAAATAATAATAATAATAATAATAATAATAATAATGTGAAATTAAACTGATCCATGCCAAACATGACTGTTTACATATACATGAGTCCCATAGAGCAAGTAATACACTGTAAAAAAGATAACAAAAATCAATTTTAAATAAATAAAAAACAAAAAATCACACAATTTCCTGTAATTAGAAATGTAAAAATAGGTACAATAAATCTGCAAACTAAGTTTAATGCCACATTTTGCATGTCTGTTGCAATTCTAATCTCTTCATATTATTGGTAAGAAGTAGCTGCACAACTGAACGTAAACAAAGGCAGTACATATATGTCGACATGTTCACTCGACTCAGCAAAGAGAGGAAACATTAATTTAGTCTATTAACAGCTCTTCTTGTTACAGAGTTGGTTTTGTTAATGGAACAACTTAATAGAAGCATATTTGAAGGTTTTAAAGGTGAGCATTAATGCTACTGCATCACCACATCTTTCTTTGCTCTTTAAAAAGCAAATGTGAAGCATTGAGGCAATTTAAATGTGTGCTGAATTTCACTAAAATCCCTCTGTCAAAAGATTATTCTTTTATTATTCATTTGCTTGCCATGAAAATAAACATGTCTTATATAAATATTACACTGATTCTTCAGAAACGTGATTAGAGCCTGCGGGGAGATGATTTATCTCAGCATTCAGTTTTCACTCAAGTTTCAATTTGCTAAAGGCGCGCTAAATTTGACAAAAGATAAAAAAGATTAATCAGGGAAACGAGGTCTTGAACCGAGTTGAAACCAAATTTAACATTATTCATGGACTGTAGCAGCAGGATATACAGACAGGCTGAGCTCCTCCTTAAAGTTTCCCAACATTTCTGCTTTTATTCTAGGAAAACCATAAAATTTAGGTTGGCCATGTTTTACATGTATAACTGTTATTCAATGACATGTGTAGAGATGCAGTCCTTTGATTTGAAGTCCTCACGCACCAGGACTCATCTGCTGCCGCCTTTTTAAACATGTTACAGAGGCAAAGAAAAGTGTGAAGTAAACAAACAAACAAAGAAATATCAGACATCCAACTGCTGAATTCAATCCGCTCCTCTTTGTAAGATATTTTTTTACAGATTGGGCCGAACAAAAAATTAGCAGTCGCCCTTGGTAATGTGCTTACAGCTGAATGGTTTCCATTGGTTACCCAAACAGTAAGGAGCACCCCCCCCCCTCACCTGACGAAACTCATATAAAATCATGAAACACTAAAATCTGTCTTTTTACTGCACTTCAAAGCTCATAGGCTTTTATGTGTATCTATATAAGAAAACTCCAGGCTTACAAATATTCATCCTGCTGATTGGGGAAAATTCTATATTCTATTCCATACTGTATAAGCAGGAGGCATTAGATTTCCTTTAAACTGACTTTTGCTACTATGTTTTTCTTCATTTTCCTGGGACTTTTTTTTTATTGAATTGAAATATGCTGAATTTTTTGTTAGAGTTCATGCAACATGTTCTGCAGAGATTCCAAAACATAAATGTACAGGATGCTTTAATCCCAGACCAGTTTCCATCTAACAAGCATCACGTTTCCCTCTTTTAAGCCTCCTTGTTCCCTCCTTTTGCTTTATTACTCTCTCCATGTATCTTTCTCCCTCCTCTCCCCCCCTCTTCCCTAGCATGGGCGTGCTGAGTTTTCCTGGGAGGGAATCAATGTAAGTCTCCTTGTTGAAATCTCCTTATTTTCTGCTCAAATCTCTTCCTGTCATTTCACCCTCCATCTCTTACTGACTACCTGAGTTTGAGCTTTTGGGACAGGTCTTGACATCCTGCTTGTTTATCTGTCCACCTCTTTCTGCCACTCTTTCTTTCTTGCTTATCTCTTTCTGACACTGCCTCTCTCTTATCCCAAGGTTTTCTTTTTCTACCTGTAAATTCTCCATCCACCTTCCCTCTGCTAATCTACTGTTACTGCAAGCTACAAATATACACAGAGTCACAGATAACAGGCGGTAATAAGCTAATCTTATCCGCAGCTGAAGCACAAGTCCTGGTTTTAACTGAGAGCTGGACACACGGAAGTGCACCTCCAACCAAATGCTTGGGTATTTTCAGCAGAATTTATTTGCACATGTGCACTTATTTTGTCTGAAAGCTGCCTGGAAGCAAAAAAAGTGAAATATTTTTGGCTGAAACAGCAGCAATCAGGAAAGACCTTAGTGGCAAAGAGGCATCACTTACTGGGGTAAGACTCACAAATGTAATTAAAGTTGTAGTCAAAGTGATTTATTGTGTATGTGTGATCTGTATAACACTAAAGTACTGATCGGTTCTGAAAAACAAACATTATTTTTTAACATTTTCCAGATTCTTTTTAAAGCTATTCGTGTTAACATGATAAATAGCAAAACAAACACAACTCATAATCAGATCTTGGGATAAACAATTATTATTTTTTTTTTACTTTTCAAACCACAAAAGTAGTTTTGTGACAAATGTTTTTGGTTACACGAGACCCGTTTTCTTCTGGTTTATTGCATTTCTTGTAGATATTAGATTTAATTATTGCTTTTGGATGTTACATCTGTGTGCTTGCTGACTCACTGGCCACAGGGTGTGCAGCAGATTGGACTGCATAAGAAATATACCTCAGTACCTCAGGAGGACTCAGTGGTTCTGCTTTGTCACTGTACTTAAACTTACATTCAGATGTTAGGATAAGGAACCAGCCTTGGTTTTGATGTTAATCAGTTTTCAGGTTGGTTTACCAGGAAGTAAAACAGAAAAGATCAAATCATAAAATAATGACCAGGTCTGCTGCAGACAGAAAAAAACGAGACTATTAATGTTTCTTATCTCTGATTTTCAGTTCAGTTTGTCTCATTTGCTTTTATTTTCTCTAATTTGAATATTATAATTACGCAGATGTTTATTCAGAGGGAAAAAAGAAAAACATTATTAGAATCTTTGTGGTTTAAACTGCAGAGACCACATCCATCAGTGGTTTTTCATCTATCCTCAGTTATTTGCTGCCAAACACAATTCACTGTGCTCACATAAGACTTGGTTGTTTTTATCGCTTTTGATTTTGCCTTTATGCTTCAGTGTTACAATGATTCTCCTCTCTTCAATAAATGATGCTTGTGAGCCATTTTCTGAGCGCTCAAATAATTAACCTCCTTCCTTATTTCTTTTAATATAACCATCCTCCTCTTTTATTTCATCTCACTTCAACTCTTCTGAATCTTCACTTGCTGATCTCTCCACCTCAATTTTTCTCAACATTCTCTTTCTTGCACTCATCTCCCTCATCTATTCTTAATTTGTCATTTTCTATGTCACATTGATTTTCTGCCTTTTTATCTTATCTCTTCCATCTTTTACTACTGCCCACCTTTTTATTCTCCCTCTCTGCTCGCCTTCTCACAGCATTTTATTCTATTACTACCTGTTTCACCTCCTTCTCTCCGTCTTCAGTTGTCAATGGAGGACACTACGTCCATTCTGCCTCGTCTCAAGAGGAAAACCACCAACACCTATGGGATCGGTGCCCTGGCTAAGTCCTCTCTGTCAGGTGTGTCAGGTGTGTGTCTGTGCTGCTAGGTGGTAAAACAGCCCCCATGTTGTCTCCACAAGCTCTACAAGGGGTCAAAGGTGAAGCTGTTGTTGTCAAATAAAAGGGATTTAATATCCTTTTTTATTTCTGGTAAAAGATCAGACTTTGGTTTCTTTGTGTGCTGTTCAGATGATGGTGTCACACTGCTGCAGAAACCAAATGATCAATATGCGGTTTAACAATAATCAGAAAATGATCTAACTATTGACAGAGCTGCTATACTGTAAATAAAAGTAAACTGATTATTTAAAGTAGAAATTTATTTAGTAATATGTATAGATTTAATTTAAAGTAATCAAATCTAATTTACAGGAAACCAAACTATTCATTCTCATTTACTGAATATACATTTTTAGTTTAAAACCTCTTTTTCAGAGACTACTATAAAAAAATGGTTATTTTTTTCTGTTTTTAGGGCTGTAGTGAAGGATTTGTTGGCTCTTTAAACCATTTAAAAGTGCACATGCTGAGAGGATGCGTCATGTTTTATAGCAGCACAGTTAAATAAACATACTTTCACTTCATGCAGAGAGGAGAATGTATATGTGCATTCAGTTAATGCAAAGTTTTCCTTAAAAATGAGGCTTCCGATTGTACTAATTCTGATTGGTTAGAAGTCTGCCTAAACAAAAAGACAGATGAGCACAATTAATTTAAAAACAAGAACAGCCTGCAGAAGCTGCAGCAATACAGTCAATTTAAATTATTCTGAATGATTAGTTCCACTTCTTAATGAAGCAGTTGTTTGTCTATTTTGACTTTTTAATCCTTTCAAGGTTAAATAATGACAAATTATTTGTGTTCAAACACTGGTGGAATATCTGAATCAATTTGGGTTCATGTTCAATAAGGACAAAAAAAAAAATCCATTTAGTGTGATTGAATCTATTGAACTTTGGTAACATATACGCTCATGTGTTTGTGAAAGTACAGCAAAGAGGAGAAAAACGAGAACGATTATGATAAGTGTGTTACTACATGTATGTGCAATCAAACTTATTGTTCAGGTTACTCTAGTGTATTTACAGAGATGAAAAACTTTGACAATGAAATATCTTAAGATTTTGTGTAAATATGATTAAAAAACACTATCAATCTTATCCTAAACCAAATATAAAAGCAATAAATGTGAAAAGAAATAATTAACTGTGAACATTTTTAACTTATGAAGATTAAAAAAGGATTTTAGAGAATAAAGATGATAAAAAAGTTTTTTTTCTTGGTTGGTATTGGGAGATTTATCAAACTTTATCAAACACAACAAAAAATTACAACAAATGATGTAAATATTCAGATTTCAGAGGCTGATTGTAACAACTACTCTACTCTAACAACTTGTAACATCTCAGTTAAGCTTTTGCTTTCATTTGGTTTTTGCATGTTTTTTAATTTAAACAATCAGCTGAAACACAAAGAAAAACACAAAAAAAGATCTTTTCATTTTTGCCATAAATGGCAGATTTTGTGTAAATCAAACTTTGCTTCAACAGACAACTTCACTCTTGACCAGGAGGAAGAGGAGTAAGAGCTTGGACCCAACATGACCGCCCCTGTGGGTGCCCCTTCCTATATCACTTCCTATTTCCTCCCTCCTCCATTGATTCCAACAGCTGACGTCAATGACACATTTCAGAGTCATTGATGGAAATTCAATCAGATCTTTGATTTCAAAGAAACTAAAGTAAGTAAGGTTACTTACTTTAATTACTTACTGAAGCATCTCCACAGGCGTGTTGGGGAATGTAGTGTCTTTGTACTGTGGCGGTGCTGGTGGTGGTGTTGCAGATGTTTGTGCAGTAGTTACGCTGTGCATTGCAGTGGCTGGTGCCTCTTGTGTGCTCTCTTTAATGTTTTGTGCTTTAAAAATGTGATGCTCTGTTTGGCGTTGTGTCGCACCTTCCAGTGTTTGTGGAAGAGTCTCGTTTGTGTTGTTGTCAGTGTACCTGAAAGAAATTTGATGGTATCTTTTACCAGCTTATATTGTTATTTTTGAGCCTTTTAAGAGCTAAGACCCCCAACACCCTCCCTCATCCTTCACACCCATTCTTTCCATTCCTATTTCCATCCCCAATTAGGCTCTGCAGCGAGATTTTGATTTTCAAATGAGATTGGCTTTCTTTGTCTAAAGGGAGAATTGTGTCTATTTATAGCTCAGCCTGCAACCTGCCCCGTGAACCTGGGGAGCAATTTCCAAAGCTCAGTCTCTGTTTATTCATCCCTGCTTGATTTTAATTTAATCAATTATTTTATTTTATTATCAATCAGCCACTCTGCATGCATTTGACTCAAGGAATATGTCCCCAGTTTGAAACCTGCATTTGCATCTTAATTGGGCAGAGATTTGACAGTGAACCCTTCTCAATGCTCCATTTACAACCAAAGATTTTTGATTCCCAATCAATTTGTTTACTAGGAGAGTTGTTATGATTTTAATTATCATTTTGAAACTATCAGCATTTCAGCTGTTATCTTTGGCTCTTTTTGTACAAATCAGCAAGTGTTCCTAATTTCTCCTTTGACCTCTGACCTGATCACTCCTGTCCATCGTCTTTGCAACCATCAAGACTAATACATTTGTAATTGAAAAACATTTTTTCTGTGCTTTCTTAAAATTTAACTTAAATAAATGTTAATTTAGAAGGAGATTTTTTTAAGATATTAAATAAATAAATGTTTTGAGATAAGGAATATGAATCCTCAAATCATCAGATCGACTGAATGTGGTTTCATATAGAGCAAAAAGTTGCAGGGGTATATTATTCATATCGTACATTGTAAAACATAAATTCAGCCATACCAGTTCATTCATCACTATGGTGACATCTTCTACAGTTTTCAGGATAAACCAGATCATTTGCATTACAGCTCCTCATCCTCATTCTTCCTCCCTCCCCGAGCCTCAGTTGGAGGTGTAGTTGACTGCAGAGGCCAGAAGTAGTTTGACAGTGTTTATGTGTGTGTGTGTCTCTGTTTTCTGTGTGTGGGTGTTTGTGTGTTGCTGCCCCTGCTGCTGCCCAACTACCTGCTGTAGGTGTAACTCGATCTATGAAGGACAAGGTGACCAAGCCCACCGCCATGGCTCAGGGTCGCGTTGCCCACATGATCGAGTGGCAGAGTTGGGGCAAACCATCTGCGGGGCCACTGGGAGGCGCGGGACACACCAACCTGCAGCGGGAGAAGGAGAGAAGGATGGAGAACGATGCCTACAGCGACCTCAGTGATGGTGAAAAGGAGGCTCGCTTTGCTGCAGGTAAGGATGATTTCTGAAATCTGAAAGTTTTTTGTATTGGCTGAACTACATCTAACAAATTTAAACTCTCATTTACTTGCCTGCAACATGACTGATTTCCCAATTTACATAAAACACTTCTTTCCTCCACTGCTCTCAAACCTTCTGCTTCTCCATGTTAATGACTGTTATTTTCATTACTGATGAACGTCTGTGTGTGTCAGCAAAGCATGCACTGTGTTTTCTAACATCAGCTTGCACTGATGCTCCTATTTTTCATCCCCATCCTTGTCTTTAGGTATTATGCAGCAGTTCGCGATCTCTGAGGCCACTCTGTTTGGCTGGAACTCGATGGACGGGGAGAGTATGGGAGCCGGCTCCAATCACGGCAGCGTCGCTCACCTGAGTGAGGTCAACCAGGAGAGTATTACCAGCAGAGGTAAAGCACTTTCAAGCTCTACAACTTTACAACTTCTTTTAATGTAGAGCTACTGAGAGAATCATAATCCTGCAGATCAACGCTACACATTGTGTCCACTGACATTTAGCACTCTCACAATAGACGCTAAATTTGCTGGGTGCAAGTCTTTCAAACATTTCTAACGTTGAGTCATATGTGTTTGGCATCATGATAAACTCGAATGATGAGTCAAAAAGCCACATCATTCTCTCTTTTTGCCAAAAGTCAAGTACTTTTGGAGGACAACAACACAGCTGCACATTTCACTCCTACAGGGCACTTACTCAAACTTCCAAATGACAAATCCGGATGACAGCCTGTCATTTCAGAAAAATCAGATGGGGTTCACATGTTCTTGTGTAAGAGGACATAACAGAAATCTGAAAGAGACGCTGCATGAAAAGGCCACTGAGGATCATTTAACTTTTTTATCTTTATTTTAGAAGAGAGTAGCCTACTGCTAGAACTATATTTGACAACATTTCTGTGTTTAATTTAATAATGTCATTTAAGACAAAACTGAATGAGAAATACAAGAAGAACAGATTAGATCAGGAAATGCAAATTAACTACAAACATTTTACTAAACTAACCTAACATGTAGTTTTATGGCTAATCATACATTTGCAACTTACACCAGCTTATTGCTTTTCCTTGTGCATGTAGAGACACTCAAATGCATCATTGCAGTTTTCACTGATGTTTAGCAAAGTAAAATTCAGTCTAAGCCCTGAGGGGCTCTGTAGGTTAGCACAAGGACTTAGCCTGCTTTCATTAACACCAACCATATGGGCTCTACTCAGAGCACACACACACACACACACACACAAACACACACACACACACACACACGGACGGACAGCAATGATTAAAAAGCTATTCAGGATTGAGGGGATGTTTCTCCTCCACAGAGTTTGATCACAGCAGAACTTCAGCAGAGACGCAGATCACACTCACATTAAAGAGGTCCTTCCATTAAAAACAGTTTTTCTGTGGTTTCTGTTGAATATTTTAGCTCCACAGGTGTTCTTACCTTCATAGTGGGTGTGAAAACAGGTCAACAACTTCTCTTTCAGTTTTAATCTTTCAATCTTTCAGTGGTGATAAAACCCGAGTTCTCCCGAGTTTGAACGGCCTGTATCTGTTTCATCACAACTCCTTTGCTCGTTAGTATTCATCAGCTACCGCAGATGAAACCACGCCTAAGATGCTGCTGGCTAAAAGCTGTTAGCATAACGTAGCAAACAGGAAGATATGACGTCTGATGTTGCCATGCACAACAGGGCAGGAAACAGTATACCTTGCTTTCATAGGCTAGTTTGTTAGCCAATCAGAGTCCAGTGAATTCGAATAATGAATATGAACAAGCTGCTTCACGGAATGAGCCGGAACCACCCGAATTTTAATGCAGACAGATTGAAAGGTCTGTTAATCAGTGTTTCCTGACGTTTTTTAGATATAAAATGTTTCATATTACTGGTTAATACTTAAAAAATAACCACAAAGTCCTGAAATTTGTATGAAATTGCCTCTTTAAAATTCTGTGTGGATTTTGGGTAAAGTCAGGTTCATCCAAACTGAAGATTTTGGGAGTATTTCCTTCTGCTACTAATTGCTTAGCTTTCAGAGGTCATGGGTGATAAAACACAAACAAATCTCCCAACAAGTCCATCATAAATTAACTCTATATTTCCTTCTTTTGGTATTTAATTATTATATTATTTTATGCTGTGTTTTAGACTTTTCTCTCCCCTTCAACAGTCTTTGTTTTATGTCTCTTGCGCTCCTGCTTTTTTGTGCGTCACTGAACAGACCAGGTGCTCCATCACTCCTCAGCGGATGTCTGGCCTCACACCTACGTCTCACAGGGCCTTTACTGCCTGTCATCCTCTGATGCTTGGGACCCGATCACCAGCCAGCCGTCGGGCGTGGTCTCGCCTGCTGCGGGCTCCTACATCATGGCTGCTGGTAAATATCATTACTCTCCTAAAATCTTTTGCAGTTTTTTAACAGTCTCTCTCAGCATAAAGCTGATAGCGTGAGCGCTCGTTTCCAGAATTCTTTTTTTGTCTGTTCCAGGTGGGAGCAGCGGAGCAGGCGGTACTCCTGGAGAGGGGTATGAGGGGACAGTAGGCAGTTATCTTCAGCAGCATCACGCTCAACTTGCACTGCAACAGCAAAGTCAACTCCAACAGCTTCAACAGCTTCATCAGTACCAGCAACATCAACTTCTGCAGTACCAACAACAGCAGCAGGTCTGTGTTCTGCTTCTGTAACGTAAACAGGTTGTTCTCTGATTTTTAAATCAAACACAACAGCAGATGTGTGTCTGATAATAAAGAATTGAGGTTTATAATGGTCTGACTCCTGCTTATTCATGAAAGCTTGTTGCTTGTGTTGTCACGGCAACCATACAAAAAGTAAATATCAAGATCTAGAGCCTCCCATCTGGGATGATAATTAATGTGACTAATTTCAGGCTTTAAAAAAAAACATTATTCACCGGTATGTGATATTGTAAAAAAAACCTTCCACATTTTATGAAATGCAGGAAGTGTTAATCCAACAGCCAAATACAAACAGACACAGCGGGGAAGCAACAGCAACGTTCAGTCCAAGCAGACTTATAGCTTTGATAAATAATGTAACACAATCAATCATCAAGTCTGCCTATGTGTTGCTGAGTACTAAAGTTTCTGCTTGCAGGTTCCAATAACCCTTTTAGTTCTATGTTTGATTGTTAATTGTTGGAAATCAGCTGCTGATTTCTCAGACTGCTGGAAAATCTTCTGCAAATGAAGTGAGTCATGATGTGTTGTGACACCCGATGACTTTTTCAGCCGTCGCTGGCTGCTCCTGCTTGCTGCCCTCTCAGAGCTCATTAAATAACTGCGGGTTGTGAAATAATAACTTTAAAAGGTCAGGGACTGTTTCTCTGAATAGGTGTACCGATCAGACACCTCGATGGAAATGAGCTTGTTCGCTTCACTCTGTGCTTCCTTTGAAAAAAACTGCATGTATCACATTTTTCGATATTACATGTATTAAATTAAATTTGTGAAACCTTTCAATCAGTTAATGCATATGAGCCCAGAGCTTTGTCTCTTCCGTTGCCTGCAGGATCATCCCTGACTTGTGATCTAAAAAGGAAGATGCAAAAAAAAAAAAAGACCAGGAAGGAGCATGAAACCAGAGAACAGGTTTATTCACAAGCTTTTGGGGCATGCTGGAAGAATAAAACTGCTTTGTCTGTCGCTTTCAGCTTTTAAAATTGAGATGCATGAAAGGAAATGACTATTCAAATGACAAGAATAACAGTTTTATACTAAGTGGAGATATTTCCTTTCCAGAGAAAATTTCAAACTGCGATCATTTCCTGTGTAACTTGGAAGTGGAATTAATGAAAACCCAAATGATGTCTGTGTTTGCAGACTATGGAGCACAGGCTACACAGTGCCTCCCATTCCCTGCAAGCCACCCCCAACAGCACCATCCACAGCCTCGGTCCTCCCACTCACCCTCGACTAGCTGACCTTTGGGGAGCTGCGCAGGTTGAAGCCCATCAGGTAGACGTTCGTCTGATGAATGCAAATGTGCGGATTAAATCTGCAGACCAGATGATAGTTTAATAAGTTCTGACAGAACGGCTATAACAAAAGACAAGGACACAGGAGCATGACTGCATATGCAGTCAGAAGCATACAAACTATCTCTGGTCGCTTTCACACAGATTGACAGAGACAACACAGTTATCACAACCAACAACACGCTTATCAGATTTAATTATGGTTCATGTTTTTGATTCAGTCCATTAAGAATAAAGAAAAAAACTTAGTGAATCTGCCTCAATTTAGTAGTTTTTGTGTTTACATTACACTTGATGTCATTATTCACTAATTATTTTGTCCTATTGATCTGGCTTTTTCATATCAGCAGGCATATTTAGGAAACAACTGTAGTGCAGTGAGCGATGAACTGCCAGGGAAATCTTCAAGGTAGGAGATAGGCTGAAGGTCTGCATGGTGCACTCCCAAACGCATGGCAGCTTGAAGTGGATGAAATTTGGGGAACAGCCATTAAGAAATGAGTCTGATTGCCACAGTGGCATGCCGAAAGGTCAACAAGTTTACAACTCCTGACCAGCTGCGCCTGTTGCATCTGCCTTATGATCTTTGATGTCCTGCACAGGAAATCCAAACTGGATTGGAACAACAACCGGCTTGTTCATCTTCCTCTTGTTTTGTATTTTTTGTGATCTGGTATCAGGAACTACAGGAGTTCAAATAATACAAAACACTGAAAGCTGTTTCAACCTGTTTCCAGTATAAAGTAAGTGGAAAGTACAGCTACTGAGTTTGTAACTGATCTGGTTCCAGGTGGAGATCGTTGGGCAGCTGAGTGCACAGATGGTTGACATGGTTGGAGGGGTGGTACAGACGGTTGGAGAAGAGCCAGAACCAGAGTCTGAAGAGATTCCTGAGCAGCATGAAGAGGAAGAGGAGGAGCTGACAAGAGTGAGTTAGACGCTCTTAATTATTTACTTAAATCTTCCTTTCTCAGTGAAGTTTAGAGATCAGCCATGATGTTACTAAACAAATCCAAACAATCAAGTCCTTTTTGGCTTTAAAATACCTTTGATTGACCCTGATCCTTGTATTTACAGGTAGAGGAGGTAACATTGACCTTGGAGCCGGAGCCGTGCTCTTTGACGCCGTCCCCGCTGAGGGAGGACGCCCCCATGACCAGAGGTTCAAGTCCAGGACTGCCAGCTCAGACCGCTGAGTCCATCACAGAGAGAATACCATTTGATGTCATCCCCTGTGTTGTCCAATCGTTGGAGGAGAAAGATGAAGAAGCAGAAGAGGGCTCTATAGTTGTTGTTGCAACCAACTGAGTCACATGGCCACAAAAACGGACATAAATACTCCAATAATCAAACAAGCTATTCCATCCCTTCCTTCTCCCAAATATTTACCTTCTCCAATCTGAGTAAATGCTATTTCAGCTGGAAATGTGGGATGTAATGTATCCAAATAGATGCCATCTACCCCCAGCCCCCCAGGTTAGCATAAAAATGTGCACTTGATAAGTTTAACGTAAGAGACATGAAGCATTAAGATGGATTATTAATGTTTGGACCAACTGGACCAAAAAAACATAACGGAAAGCCAAATGGGAAAAAGAGAGTGCAAATGAAAAAATTCTGTGCAATACTGCAACTATGGACACACATGTGGTTTAGTAAATAACTGAGTGCTTGATTCATGTTACAGAACTTTTCAGAGAGACGTTTGATTTGCTGATTTTCGTGTTTCGGTTGGACTGTCTGACGCAGATCTGAGACTTCACAAAGAAGAAAACCAAAAACGAAGCAACCTGAGACATGCACTTGGAGTTATTTGCAAACACATCATCCGACCACAACCAAAAGAAAGTGCATGCTTTTTAACAGTGACCTAGCCCTAACAGTATAACGCAGTATACAAAGTAATGATATAACAAATTGTTTTTTATAATAAGCGAACAATTCCAATAAACTGACATGTATTTGGATGAATGTGAGATTGTATGTATGAGTGTATGAATGTAGCTGCTTTGTTTGTGTGTAAAATATATATATATATATATTCTGGGAAACAAATTCACATCTTTGCTGTTCTGTTCAAACGTATTGCAATACTGCATCATCATCATCATCACGATTATGTGTTGCTTTATTCTTTAACAAATTGTTTTAATCTACTGCTTCAATCAGCTGAGAAGACAGAAGACAACACACTGTGAGCTGTGGAGGTCCCAAAAACATCCAATGAATGTAAACAGTAAAATCAGGTTTGATGGCCGTCTTACTTCAGAATGTTAGATTTTTAAAGCACAAATAAAATCAGTCAAAATTCTGCACAAACACTGTGACATTAAAGCAGTACTGAATAACTTTTCCACAGCCGTGTTTCAGACACCGGTGTTCTGTTGAAATATGCTACCTGTTGAGATGTGCTACCGATTCCTTCTGCACATGTGACGTTCTACAGTCTTGACTTCAATAAACAGATACATCGTTTATTTTTGTTTCTATATTTTTCCATAAATACATTTTACCTATCAAATAAATTCTCCCAGTACAAGAACACTAAATATTATGTTATAATTACTTTATTTGCATTGTTAGAGCGACAGGCAAATGTTTGGACACACCCAGAGGTGAAGGACCCAACAATTGGCAATAAGGATCCAGAGTACTTTTATATAGAAAATATCAGGAAAGGATCATAAAAATATGTTTAAATAATTAACAGGACACACTCACCATTAACGTTGTAAATTGTAAATAAGTTGCCAATTCGTACTATGGCAGCATTTTTCTTCAGGGCAGCATAAATCATCAGAACACCACTTCTGACTGAGACCCAAATTACTGAAGTTATTTAGTCTATTGTAAAGCCATCGGAGGCGCACAGAATCAGAATCAGAATCAGAACAACTTTATTTATCCCCTAGAGGCAATTAAATTTCAGACACAGAGTGTCTGATATGAAGATGAACATGTTTTTCGTAGAGTGTCCACTTAGACAAGTTTCATAACTGTAGCTTTAAGTTGTAAACGTTATTTTGTACTGCTTTAACATATAATAAGTGCACGTGCATTCAGTCAATATATGACACATTCAGCATGATTCGCAGGTGTTTCATGTGATGTTGATAGAACGTTTTCCTTTTGGTCAAACAAGCCTGAGGTGGATAAATAAATCTCACATCCAAACACTGCAGGATAATTAGATTCCTCATTTAATTTCTCGTTAAAAGTCTTTTAATACCTTTCATCATTCACAGTTTTCCAAACATCTGGATAATTATGGGACTCTACTAAAACACAAATATATTTATAAGTAAATAAATATATATATTAACCACAAAAAAATGAAAGACTTCAGACTCCTAAAACCCTTTTTTTAAGATACAGACACTCATTTTACATCCATGTTTTTGTTGAGATTTTGGCCAGTTTAAAGACTTTTCAAGCAGCACCTGAGAAACAGATAATGATCTGACAGTGCAGATCAGATTCATATAGGAAAATGGAAACATGCATTGCAAGAACAAAGAGTGCAGAGAAATATTTCTTCCATTCACTATCAATAATTCAATATTTTAAAAAGGAAATAATACAAGATATTTCAAACTATCTCAGGCTGGAGAGTTTAAAGTTCCAACGTGTGACATTGATGATCTGATCAAATGTCTGAGTCGACATATGATCACCCCGTCTGATTTTTAGGATAAATCTAAGTTGGTTTGCTGTGTTTACACCTAATTTGTGCTCATCTAGTGAACCTAAATTAAACCATAATTAACTGACAGGTTGAAATTAAACAGTTATGCAAATCGGTTCTAATGTTTCAAGCATCAATTTGCAAATTTCCATCAATGTCATCTTTCATGTATATGTTGATGTTATGCAACAAAACGTCAGCTGTCAATCACTGTCATCAGTATTTTGTTGAAGTTGTAGATGCTGTTTAATTCGTGCAACATGATTCTAAATTATTTAAAGTTCACGCGACTCGTTCTGGGAGGATCGATGTAGAAAGGTTTGGCTGTTGTCATCTGCCTTTAGCTGCTTCATTTATCAACCGAACTGTGATGAGATGAGCTCTGATGCTGCATCCACAAGGTCAGCACACAGTTTAGAGGTTGTTACTGTTGAGCTTTGGCCATTCTTCCACGGAGGACCGGAGCAGCTTTATTACTACACCGCTGCTCAAATGGTCTGCTGCCAGTTAGAAAGCTAAATCAATAGTTTCTTCTCTCATTTGATTAAAAAATGTTTTGTAAGACATAAACTATCAAGAGAAGGAAAACTGAAGGGTTCACATTCTGTTTTGGCAGCAATTTTTTTTGTTATTTTAAGATTTTCTTAAGGTTTCTGATTATTTTATAGTAAGATCTGTTACTTATTGTGCTGATTATCAAACTTCAAAGACTCTCAAACATTAAGATGTAAGTAAGGAGGAGGGTTAAAGATGCCAAAATTCTGCTTAAAACTCTAAAACAATCAGCAGAGAAAACACAAGATTTCAAGTCCTATTTAAATCTAACTGACTATTTAAGTAAAATCAGTATTAGCAAAAATTTAAGTGATACTGAACAAATGTACAACCCCAATTTCAAAAAGTTGGGAAGCTTCAAAATATGTAAATAACAAAAAAAAAAACAGAATCCAGTGATTTATAGGTCTCATAAACTAAATTTTTCATTTTAAATGAGCTTTGGTCCAGAAAAGATGCTGGTGTTTCTGGATCAGGTTCACATCTGGCTTTGGATCACATGGTGAACTGAGTGATATCTGCTGTGGAGCCCCGTGAGGTCCTGTAGACAATTAGGCCTGTTTTAAAGGCTGATCCTGCTAATCACGAGTTTCTATGAGTTTCTTCAGGGTTTTCTGAATCTTTGGATCATATTATTCAATGTAGATGTTTTAATTCTTTACAAATTGAAGTTGAGGAACTTTGTCAAACTTTTTAGACATAATTTGTCACATATAACCTTAACCAATCTTTTAATCTGAAAGGCTCTGCCTCCCCATCCTGTTCCTGAGCTGTTAGAAGTTAAACAAATAACTTTTCAATATTCCTCCAGTTACTTTTTGAACCTTTTGTTTCCTCTGTTCCAACTTTTTTGAGACATGTTGCTACCAATTCAAAATCAACCAGTAATTCATTTGAAATGATAAAATATCTCAGTTTCAGCATCTGATATGTTGTTTATGTTCGACTGGGAATAAACTAGGAGTTTTGGAAATTCTCAAATCATTGGATTCTGTGTTTATTTACATTTTACACAGGCAGAGCTCCAACTTTTTGCAGTTGGGGTTGTAGAAGAAGGTACACAAAGAGTGACCGCACAGGAAACAGGACTGAGAATACAATCTGTAGAACGTGATGAGTCTTAAACTTTAACTTTTTCAATATCCTGAAAGAATCTATATCAGCGGGATAAAATGAGTTAAATGCACGTGCAAAGACAACGTAAGAACAGAAAAAAATAACTTAAAAAAAAATCACAATTATAAAAATGTTTTTGAGTAAGCTAAACATCTGGCACATCACTGCTCTCTTCTTCTGTTTGTTTGAGTCTCTGCGAGGGTCTCAGTGTGGTTAGAGGGATCGAAGAGGAAGAAGGAGGACTTGTGTTTGGAGGAGAAGGAGATGGAGGAAGTGTGAGGTCAATGTTATGGCTGCAACTTCTTCTGGTTGAGCTGCTGCTGCTGTTGCTGCTACCTGAACTGCTGATGTTCTCCTCCTCGTCCCTGGCCACACCCTCAATCCACACCTCTGTTTCATGCTCATGAGAAGGATAACAGTGAAGGTGATTATGATGGTGGTCTGGCTCAGAGAATGAGGTGGGAGGAGCCTCTGGTATCATTTGAGGTGAAGGAGGGGATGTTGTGGGTGGAGAGGAAGGAGCAGTGGAAGAAGGAGGCGGGGATTTAGGATGTGACTTGTGGTTGCTGATGTCACGAAAACTTGCTAGAGGAGGGCGGAGCTGAACACCTGAGCAGGTTGAACCCTCGATGGCCTTCTGGAGCTTCACAAGGGGAGAAAAATTAGAAACGGGAAACCAGAAAAAAAGAAAAAAAAAACATGACAGTATTAGACTGACGTGCATTGTGAAGGTACGTGGAGATGAGTTTCTCTTTAGAGTGAAATAAATGCATATATGTAAAGACCAATCAAAAACAAGATGACAGTTTGATTCATAAATGTCTATGTTTGAGTTTGGGCCTTTATATGGTTTAAAGTATTACTTTATTATTGGTAGAAAGATACATATTTTGCATAAGACATCCTAAATCTTACATTATCTCTGAATAAATTGACCCCAGCCTTGAGTAGCTCCTTATTTCCATTTCAAGAATTTGAATAGAAGCACAAATAGTTTTACAGCAGCCGTTTAATAACAAGACAGTCATGTTGCTTTTTGGGATTGAGGATGACGAGAAACTTTTGACTCCTCAAGCTGGGAATTTTGAAATTCTGACTTCTAATTTCAAATGAAAACACAACAATCAGCGGTAACTATAGTCTAAGTCAAGTTCCTTACCTCCTTCAACGCCACCACCCCCACGAGTTTGCCGATACTGGTCACGTAAGCATGACTTAATCCAAGCAGTGAGAATAGCGTGTGGGTCTGTGGAGACAAGGTGACAACTCAGCCAACTGTAACAAACCTGATATTACACAAGGACATTTTTACATCTGTCTGCGACTTCAAATTTATAAGTCCTGTTCTTCTTTGTCTGGTCTGTCTAGACACAAAGAGATAAACAAAACAAAACAAATAACCCCCCCCCAAAAAAAAACTCACTTGAGACTGCAGGTAAAAAAAAGTCCTTGAGTGCACGTTGAATGCATAAACTACCTTTCATTTCCCAGGTGAGGTCACAGTGTGGATGAGCTCTTTGTATGCATCAGTACATCTCAATCACAAAGTCTCTTCTGCACATGAATGAGCACAATATTCTGCACATTACCATGAAAATAAAATCAACAGTGTAAAATGTTTATCCTGCAAATATCTGTAAATCCTGGTTTATCTTAACATGTTTTATATTAACAGTGTCCAAATTAACTCAGTTTACATCTAAAATACAATTGATAAATCCCCCAAAACCCATAAATATTAAAGTAGTAAACATCAACAGGGAGTTCAGGATGAGTCAGGATTAATTAGCTTCACCAACGATCAGTTTTTCTTTTACATTTCTGGAACTATATTACATTTATTTTAGAGAGACCCCAAAAAGTAAAATTAGTAAATAAACAAAAACAAACCAGACAACAAAATAAATGATAGCATGTTGTTATTGTTTGAAACTGTGATATATTAAAAGATGTGATGGAAAAGGAACCCCTGAACACCTGCTGTACTTCTGAGATCTTAATTTGGAATGATCTTTTCTTTTTTTCTTTTTAAATAGCATCAACACCTATTCCAAAAATATTGGGATGCAACAACACATCCCTAAAAATGTTGGTAAAGAATTGTGTAGCCTTTCTTCTGTCTGTAAACACCTGAGAAGTGAAACCAGTTTCTGGTTGGAGAGGAATATTGTCCCATTCTTGTCTGATGCAGTTTTCTAATTTCTCCACAGTCCTGAACCTTCGTTTCTACATTTTTCATTCTATTTCCAAATATTTTCTGTTGGTGAAAAGTCTGAACTGCAGGCTGGTTAGTTCAACTCACAGAAGCCACGCTGTTGTGATGGAGGCAGTATGTGGTTATGATTGTCTTACTGAAATATGTGAGGCCTTCCCTGAAAGAGAAGTTGTCTAGATGGGAACAGATCTCTATATGTGAACATGTATGTACCTTTCCAGATGTGCAAGCTGCCTACCCCATATAGTGCAACCCCATACAATCAGAGATCCAGACTTTAGAACTAACAAGCTCAATACTTCCTTTCCTCTCCAGACTGCAGGACAACGTGTCCATGGTTTCCAAAAGGAATTACAAATTTAGACCAAATCTGACTATAGAACAGTTTTCCACTTCGCCTCAGATCATTTGAAAGGAGCATTGGTTAAGATAAGATGCCATCTGTAACTGGTGTTTGTGACTCGCATAGTGAACTGTAGTGAACAGGAAGTCTTCTCGAGCTCACGCGGTGATGTTCAAGAGTGAATCAGGCCTGTTTTAATACAGATGCCTCAATCTATAAGTATCCAGTTTGGACCTTTGACCTTGTTTGTTGTGCACTGAGATTCCTCCTGATTCTCTGAATGTTTTTATGAAATTATTCAATATAATGTCAATTATTTCAACAATTTTTAGACTCAGTTTTTTACAAACAGGTGAAACTCTGAGTCTGCAGAACTTAGAACATCATTGTCTTCTTTTTTATGTTTTACAGCGTGTCACAACATTTTTGGAATTGACTGAAAGGTGTCAATGCAGCACGTCAGTTTAAATGATGAAGTTAGATTTCTTGTTTTTCTTTTGCACACACAAATAAATCATTTTGGTCATTCTTCAAAAAGCGAGCAAATACACAGAAATCCCACTGTGTTCTGATCCAGTATTCTAATTTTACATTGATTAAATTACATTAAAGGAAACAGCTGTTTAAGGAGAGACATCCTCCACCCACCTTGTGTAGCGATGTTCTCTCCACCAGCTGGAAAGGTGAAGGGTCAACTCGTATCTCGTCGATTTCCATTGGTTTGTCCATCTCCGCCTCTTCCCACTCTTTGATCTGCAGCAGTAAATAAATAGCAAGGTCACACAGATTCATTGTCTGACAGCAACTCAGAGTTGCATTTTCTTAAACTCTATTATTCTATTTAAATGTGAGAGTTTAGCCAGAGGGAAAACATTCAATTTATTGCTGTGAGTATGTTACATAACTCAAACACACGTGTGCTTGTACAGCGTGTGTAAGGAAGGAGAACGTAAATCTCTCAGAAAAAAGACGTGTTTTAAATGTGAAAAACCTTGAAACCCTGAACTTCGTCCTTGTATGCGCTACTTCTCTCTGAGATTTAGAACGTCTGACACCTTTTAGCCTCTCTGTGGATTTTACCAGCAGGCCTCAGCCTGATGTGACAGGGGTCTTGTAGAATTACAGGGTGGCGTTTCAGGAAAATTTGGGAGCTTGCCAGGAAGAGAAACAGCAGGCTGGCAGACTGAACAGAATTGCAAGGAAGAATACTGTTCAGTTGCACTTAAAAGTGTCCCAATTTTAAATCTTTCATGACAATTTAAGATATTTCAAGTTAATAACTTAAAGCTCATTCTGACATTTGACACTAAGTTAAACAAGGAGTATAAATCTTTCAAAAAGTATAAAGCAAGCTGATCATTTTTGAAAGAGACATACAATCCAAATTAAGGGTGTGGCCACAGAGAAATGTCTTTCTTATTATTACTAACTTATTTTTATTAACTTAGCAACATTTTTGCAAACGTTATCAGGAATAAAAAAGAACAAAGTTTGCATGCAAAAATAAGGTAAAAGAATCAGGAACTGCATTTCTTTGTTTTGTGCTTCTTTTACATGATCGTCAAGCTGCACCAGATTTTGCTGATTGGGGTGATAACATAATCACAACAACTACACTGGCAGTTCAGTCGTACTGGAGTTCTCTTTATCCAGACAAAGCCTGACAAGTGTGAACACACTGGAAGGGACACAAGAGTCATGACTCATTTCAGATTTTTACCTTTATTTTATTATATTTAAGCTTTCACAACCTGATTTTTGTCCTTTTCTTTAGGTTATATCTTCCCATGACAATACCAACATCATCTTGGGGCAGCTGTGGCTTAATGTAGATGGAGATTGTTAATCAATAATAATTATTATTATGATTATTGTTATTTTGAAAGAGGTTCTTAAATGATTTTAAAATAAAAATATATAAAGTCCATTTCTTCATTCCTAATGATTCAATCCAAGCTGAGATTGGATGATTTAGTACATATAAATTAAAGTTTTATTATCATTCTGCAAAAAATCATACTGCCATCTCATAAAAAAATATCAGATCTGTTATTGTTCTAATGTTGTCCTACCTCATCTGGTGTCATTGTGTCTGACAGAGGAGGAGGGCGGGGTTCCTGGAAGCAACAGAAGGAGAAAAAAAAACAACTAAAATTCAGGTTATGATGGATTTTACAGGAACACTTGTTTCTATCGTGCTTTTTGCAAAGTCGAGACAAACTTGTCTTAATCTGAAAAGTAACAGATGAAGTTTAAATAATCAAATTTTCATCAAATGATAATATATCACTCATTAGAATCATAGAAAAGAGACTAAATGTCAGTGTTCAGTTGCAAATAGACATTTATGAAGTTGACAAATATCTGATTCAGAGACATGATTTGATGTGCTGCAGGAAATATGCAACTGCACACCTGTTTGATATTCTGACAATTTGTTTGATGTAAAAACACTCCCCATGACGGGATAGGATTGGATCCAAAACCGTGATTGAGAATAAAACTGGCAATTCACAAGCTGCAGCAGTTGGCAGAACACAAATCAAATTCTGGTCCTATGAACACAAACACCTACAGTGTGACTTTCTTTCTTGCAGGTGCCATCAGTTGTTTTTCCCTGTGAGTCAGACTCACTGCAGAGCTGAATAAAAGAACTTTAAATCTGAGGTCTTTCCATTTCCATATCAGAGAAGGCTGTAAGAAACTCTTTAAATTTGTGAGTTTATAAGTCTATAAGTTTGTATTGCATCTGAATAAAAATAGATCTGCTAATAAAAAGTTTAATTACAAAAATTCAACCAGTATGCAGCGGAGGACTATTTGCATTTCAACATGTTATCACAAAGAATTATTAAGACATTTAGTTGAGTGGAGCAATGCAAAGGCTGAGAGGTTATTAGAGCATGTTAGTGTTGATTATCAGCAATGGAATGAAAAGTGCAAACACAAACACACCTGCAGCTCTTTCTCTAGCTGTCTGTTCTTAGAGGTGAAGAGATTTCTGAGAGTTCTTCTCACAGACTGCAGAGGACCTTTTTCTAAAACCGGAGCGGAAGAAGAGATAAAGAGAATAAAAGTCAATGAATTATACAAATGCAGTTCTGGAGAAAATAACCTCTTTAAATGGAACGTCAAGAACCGGCAAAGAAACAAAGAAAGCCCCCGTTGCAGTTGCCTGGATACCGTTTCACTTGGAGGCTGTTTGAGGAGCTACTGTGGAGTTTACTGTGGCACACACAGTCCATCTGGGTGCTGGAAGTGAACCACCAGCCAAATTCTTCACTCACTGCGGTTACAAAGTTATTCACTTCAATTGTTTGAGCAGGGAAACTGAAATTATTGGTTAACTATGTCAAAAATGGACTCATCAGTAAAATAAGTAGTCTTTATTTTGAATTAACGGTTGTTCCTGCACGTCGTGCACAGCTGACTCCTAAAGAAACAGATGATCAATGGATAAAACAGATTATCTCACATGTCACTGGTGGAGAAGGAGGTGAAAGGCTGCAAATAACTGAACTCAGGAAACCTTCTCCCAGTTGGCATACAGTTTACTTCAAGAGAATGTATCACTATTAATTTTGAGCCGTGCTCACCAGGTGTTGTTGCAGCATGGTTTGAAGAAGATTCTTGAGGTTTTGGAGAAGGAACAGGTCCATTTCTCTCCTCCTGCACTGGGCTGTCCTGCAGACAACAACAAGTTGTAACTCTTATATCTTGATATACAGTATAATAAAGATAAAGATAATAAATCGTGCATAAAAACATTATTGCACAGATGTTTGAGTGTTTAAAACTTGTTTAAATTCACTCAGTGAGATGAGTTCCTTTAAATTCTAATTGTTTGTGGCTGATTCTGATTGTGTGATGCAGCATAATATTTAATGTGTTTTTTTTTTCATCCCTGAACTCAAACCAAACCTGTGTAGCATTCAAGAGGAAAACGTCATGCAAATGAACAGATGCCTCCTGAAACAGAGACTTTGGGTTTAAACAAGTGATATACAATGAAACACTGAGATAAAATATTACAAAACTACAACAACAAATCACAGGTAATAGAAGAAAAGGAAATGAGATGCTCACCTGCTCTTTTTCCTCTTCGTCTTCCTCATCTACAAAGGCGAAAGACTCCCAGCTGTTTTTCTGACACTGATTCTGCTCTTGTAGGCTGCGACCCTGAACTCACACACAGGAAGATATTTTAGTACACTCACTTATTACTACTATCAATCCCATACTCACTCAAAGTGAATGTAGAAAATTTGAGAATTTTCTAAATGTTAATGAAGTTTAAATAAAGCAAAATATATGTGTGACTATTCAAAAATCAGCTGACATTTAAAGAAAAACCATGAAAAAACCTTCAGAAACACAGTAAAAAAGTACAAAAACCTCTACTAGTAATTACCGGTATACACAGTTCAACAATTTACTCTTTAATACTTACTCATGTCAGTTTGACTGCATCATATGTTTTTAATATGATTTTTCATTAAAGAAATATCACAAATTCAGCATAAAATATGATCTGATTTCAGATGGATTTTTACCAGCTTATTATTTTTTGTTTCTTTGATTTTTTTTCTCTCTCTGTGGGTACGCTGCCAAAAACAGCCTCATCTAAAAACATGAGGTACTCGAACAGCCTCATTTACTGGCACAATCATGATCCAAATGAAACATAACCTCTTTTGCAATTTAGGCCAAACATTAAACCAATTATTGCGTTTGCAATTACGTTTGCTCACTTATCTTATATAAGCCTTCCTGTGTCTATTTTATGAAGCAAAGGCTTCCCATCCCATTGGATATAATTTGTAGAGCACTTAACATTTAATATACAGAGTAACGGGACATCTTTCAGCATCTTTATTGACATGGGAAGAATTTCTGTACAAAAAAGAACTACAACAACATGATTATACTGATGTCTATTTTGTTTGTTGTTGTTTGAAAATTAAGGATCGAGTAACTCTTTAGGAAAAATCTTAAACTCTTGTATACAAGACATAGACATTAATCATATTACTATATTTCAGAACGGTGAGAGAAACGACAACGCTCTACCTGACAGTCCTCACCTGCAAGAGGAATCTTCTCTCAGGTGAAAGCCACCAATCACAAAGCGCCAGGAGCTCCACCCGGTCGATGCTGCCCAACAGGATCATAGAATCTGGAAAAATAACTTGAACTTTCAGACGGGGTTTGATGTGCGCAGCATAAATTTGCAACTCTTTTACCTTTTGAGTCGACTAATGGGATTGTTTTGAGAGAGGACGTGTCCAGCAGGTGTTTGACTTCTCTGTATAATGACTGGGAGGATATAAACTTCACTTTTCTCACCATGATGTCCTCCACAAAGATGTTATACTGGCTGTGGAATAAATACACAGAGGTATTAATAAACTGTTTTATCAAAGATTAGAAATACATGCAAACTGATGACTTTGTCTTTCAGGGTGCTAAGATGTGTATTTTGCAGGTTAAATGAACACTAACCTCATGTGTCCAAAGCCGAGCTCAGGCAGGTATGGAAGCTTTTTGACCTGGATGATGGAGTCATACAGGGAGGGTTGGAGGCCTTGGGCCACCATGTTGGCCAGGATTACTGCCACCATCATGGGCAGGATGTGGGAGATCTGACCTGTCAGCTCAAAGCAGATAACTGCTGTAGACACTGTGTGAGTCACAGCTCCGGTCAATGCTGCTGCTCCTGTCAGAAACAAGGGACGGGACGATGAGGGACGGATGGGACAGAGGGTAAAATAATTCTGGTATGCAAAGAAAATAGGAAAGTAAAGCAAAGTTAGAAAAAAAAAACTGGAAAGTAGAAAAGACTGACAAAAGTCAGAAAACAGAGGAGGATGGAAAAGAGTACTAATGTGACTGGTGACGGGGGGGAGGAATAGAAGAAGGAAAGGAAAAGACTGTTGAGAAGGGAGAGAGAAAATGAAAAACAAAAGTAAATAAATCAACGTAAATGGGAAGAACAGTCAATGCAAAAGAAGTAAAACCAAAGGTAAATAAAAGAGAATAAAACATGATTTGCTGATAGTGGATGAAATGTAAGAATCAGTAAAATATAAAGGTCTAAAGTTGTGAGACTTTTACTAAACTGAGGCTTAAGTAAAGAATTATTTTCAAAGGGCCACATTAAGAATTTTAAAGGAAGTGAAGATGAAAAGGACTGAGAGATCAACAGAGATAAAGGAAATATGACCTTTGCAGGGCAGCAGGAGAAAATCTGAGGGCAGGCTACGTTTCTGGGTCAGTGGCTGAGGTGAGGACAGCGGAGCAAACTCACAGTGACATTTCACTGTCAGAGCAAAGCGACCACATGTTCTGATGGAAAATGGGAGGAGGAGGACTCAGATGGAGAGGATGACAAACAGCAAGAGTTGGGGAGACGAGACGGGTTGTGGATAGAGACGAGGACAACTTGACAGCAAGTGATGACTGGAGGGATGGAGAGATTGGCAAGAGGTGAACAAGAAGTTGGAGGAGCGAGAAGATGAAAGAAATGACAGATAACAATAAAGAAAAGGACACTTGACAATCTGGATACTCTTTAAATTTTGAGGGTACTGGAAGTTGACAGTTAAAGAGATAGAAAGATGAGAAAGGATGATGCAGAGCATTAAGAGCAGAGATGGACAGTATTAGATCATTTCTAGAAGATCTGTTTTGATAGAGTTTGAAGAACATGTTGGATGATGGGAAAAAGTTGCAGTTGTGCAAACACTGATAAAAAAGGGCTAAAAAAAATGAAGGATGGACGGGATAGGAAACAATAGACTAACCAATGACTGCGTATCCTCCAGGGATGATGCGGTACAGGATGCCATCAAACAGAATCCCATGAGGAAACAAGGTGGCCATGATTTCACCCACCATCCTGCCAAATGCAGCTCCTGTGAGATGAAACAAAATAACAAAACTGAAAATATCTTCAATTTTAAACTCTGGAAAACACAAAATTATCAATATAATTTTACAACAAGCAAAACAATAATTTTTCATAGCTTTGAAAGAAATTAGGAGTAAGGACTCTTAAAAGTTCCCACCTGCACTAAAACTGGGTCATGCAAACACGACACACTCCAGCAAGCAGCTAGAAAGTGAAGTAATTCTGGCAGGAAAGAAATACTTGGAAATTACCACTTCAAAGTTCTTCTCTTCAGACACACTGACCAGATAATGCATATCTACCCACAAGCAATCTTCAGGGAAAACTTTTGATGCATTTGAAATATTATTCAATTTGAATGTGGAGGGAGCAGAAAGTCTGTCTCATTTGGCCTCAACCAGCTTGACCTGGAAATGTAGCGTTTATTCATTAATAATGCAAAAATAGACAGAAAAAGAAACACCAGCCAGCCGTGTGCTGGCTTTTTCTGTGCACATTAGGAACTTTTCCAGAGCTGAATCAGGTTCTATTGTTGAAGTTCTCCTTTAAGCATGAAAAGCATACTGAGTGTTAAACATGTTTATGAATTATAATGTTTTAAAAATCCCTTCTTGGTTCTTATTTTGTGGTTTAGCAGATAATATATTTGTAGCTTAATAAACATATTTTGTGGTTAAAAATATATATTTTTTAAAAATGCAAAACAATCTTGGGCTAAAATTCTAATTGAAGCAATGAACTAATCCTAACCCATTTAAAAAAACTGGACAATGATGAATATCAACTCTTCTTCTTGATGTAACCACCTAATGTTTTGTTTTTCTTACCAAGTATAAAGACAGGCATGAAGGCTCCAGATGGGATGGGCATGGTAGTGGCCACTGCAGACATCCAGAACTACATGCAAGAAGAGAAACAACACAAAGAAACATCAGGCTGATAAATTACCAAAATAAAAGTGCATAAAGAGGAACTCAAATTCTACTATTTTCTTTTTATCATAACCTTTTTCTTTACTTTGTCAACCTTAAAGCATTTTGATCACAACTAAGAGGTTATGTTGCACAGCAGCAGAGTTGATGTTGTCTGATTTATTTTGACCTTTTATCCTAATTTCAGGGCCGGCCCTGAGGTGCATGGTGCCCTAGGTGAAAAGGGATTTTGGCGCCCCCTACTGCCCAAAACAGAAACAACATAACTCAATAACTGGATTAAATTGCAAAAAATATGTATTTATACTAAAATGAACACTAGAGATGATAGATAGATATTTAATTATTACTTATTTTGCTCCTTACATGAGATGAATGGTGTGTCCAACAGTTTGTTCAAAAAAAAAAAAAGGAGAATTTGGCACCCCTCCAGCAGAGGGCGCCCTGGGCAATTGCCTAGTCTGCCTATGCGCAGAACCGGCCCTGCTTGATTTATACATTTGAGTTGAGGAAAAATATTCTCTAATTTGGCCAAAGCTTGATGAGTTACTGGAGTCTGACCATGGTAGGAGAGGAGACTCAATCATCCTTAGATGTGCTTGAGCAAGGCACCTAATCAACAGCTGCAGTAAACCGACAGAGGATGGTGCTACAGCTGAGTGTGTATAAATGAGTGGCTGAAATATATAAACTCCTTTTGCAGGTAAACTAAAGCTAAACTTCCAAATTGCCAGTAACAATGTTTAATCCAAAACAATTCATCTAAATGTTACTTCAAAATAGCTCTTCTAATAACATGCTTTGTTCTTGATCGCAGAGATAATTATTACCTTCAGATTAGCAGTAGATTCAGGATGAAAGCATTTCTGCAGCATTTCTCCACAAGTACCTGCTTTATTTTACCATTCTAATTTTAAAAGTTTTGAGAAACATGATATTAACATGTTACGACCCAGATTACCATTCTAAACACGATCTGTCATCATCGTTTGAGAACTTAATTACTGTGGAACAAGATAGAAACTCATTAGCATGTCTCTCTCACAGGGAAGCTGCTTTACTGATGAGAGGGAGGAATTCTTTCAGTTTTCTTCTCTCTTTTTAATCCTGACAGTAAAATTCAATCCGTCAGATTCCGAGTCACAAAAGCGGTGTCACATGTACAAAAGACGGCATCAATCAGCTCACACGTTTTCATCAGTGTCACAAATCTTTAGATAGATGGCGCTTGCAACACTTGAAATAAGTGCTGCTGTTGCAGTTTGTTTTAAAGTGAGGGGATGTAAGGACAAAAAACACTTTAAAGGTGGAAAGAGATTCCTCAATAGCTATACAGAGAATCTACTAAATCAATTTCTTTGGTGTCAGACGAAGTCCTTCACACCCATTCTGTAAGGTTTTATTCACGTTTCACAATTTATTCACACAAATACGTGTCAAAATGTCAACCTGAATGAGAGTCATTTGTAACATTATCAACCAAAATCAGTGACACTGAGTTTGAAACAACCTTTGTCATCTTGGCTGTGCTTAACGTCTCGCTCCTTTCAGCTAACCCTGAGCAAATGATAATAAATTTGTATCCATATGCACAAACATAAAACCCCTGAACCTGGTTTTATTGGCTAGGGATCAGACTACTAAGACCTCTGACTCTGACTGTCACCCAGCTCAATTCACAGCTCATTTGGATTGTGCTCATCTCTAATCCACAGGTAAAAACCTGATCACCAGGCGTTTTAACAAGCATCTCTCCTAGGCCCGGCTCTGAAGGGAGACCTCAATATCCTGAGTTTAGGCAGTGTGTTCAGGTAAGAAGAGAACCCTCATCGTGCTCCTGAAAACAGGTCCTGGAATCCTTGGACCACTAAATGTCCTTCAACACAAATAGGTCGTGATTAATGGATGTGAGTAGCTTCAAAAGAGTATCTAGGCTTGTTTTTAGGGGCAGGGTTGGTTCAGATATTCAGAGAGATGTAAAGGATGAGGTGGTTTGGACAGCAGGTAAGGATGTCTCCAAGAGGACTTTCAGACTGGGTGTTTTAGGACATACAGTATCTCTCCAAAAAAACAGATCAGGTCCGACCAGGAAGTCTGGGCGTGGAATAGTTATTGTAAACAATGAAACCGTTTTTAAAGTGACAGAAACTAGAGACCCCCCAGATGGGCTGTTAGAAATTTGTTACAATGTGACTTTATTTTCAACATCAGTGGGACATTAGACTGTGTTGAGTGAGTATTTCACTGTAAAATTCTTACACATTGCACCTTTAAAGTTTCAAGTTTAGGCTCATATTAAGAACAAATTAAGTGTATCACTGTGCTGATAAGACAACAAGAATTCCATGGATCAGAGTTTTTGTATATGAATTTGTTTCTGAGAAAACGAGAGCTGGTGGCGGCTTGCCAGCATTGTTAACCTTGGGAAAAAAAGAAAACGAAGGTAAATGCAAACACACGCGCATTTGCACACAGATGTCAGTGTCACCAACACACGATGTGAGCAACCAGCAACAAATGTCCCTAATGAAGAGGAGGATGACGAAAATGCTGACGTCAAGTGGCACAAACCTCACACACATTCTCAGTCTCACACCTGTAAAAAAAAAGGCAGATGCAAAACAAACACTAATTTGTGCTCAGACTTAAACTCCACATACATTTCCAACCCAGTAATTACTGTAATGCACACATAGACACACTAACACACACACTTGTTCTCAGCAGGTACATACCTTCATGAGGAAGAAAAGCAGCAGGATGACAAAGACACTAACATCAGGGTGCAGCCAGGCAACCGAGCGACCCAGTCCAACCGGTAGAGGAGATCCAGAAATCTTCGTCCATGTAAAGTTATCAAACAAAGAGTTGATACACTCTCTGGGCATTAGCTACAGAGGAGGGAGGAGGGGTAAAAAATGAGAAAAAGGAGCAGAAACAAAGGGAGGAGATGGATGAGGTGGCACAGAAGGGCACCAGTAAAAGGAAAATACAGAGGTTAAAAGGCTGAGACTGATGGGAATTTAGAGAAAAATAGATGTTACATTTGGAGAAAAGTTAGCAGGAGAACAGAGAGAGTGAAAAAGGTCAAGTAGAATAAACAGGCAGGAAGTCTTCCAGCAAGCAGGAAGCAGACGGTTATGGGTGGCCATGACCAATGAGTCATTCTCTTTCAGAAACTCATAAATGACTAATTCACTTCAACTATTTTCCTTCACATTTGCATAAATGTCGCTAAAATTTGCTCAGAGGGACAAATCAGAGTGCTTCCTGCATCTGCATAATGCCTCAGCAGGGACAAAAACAACACCAGTGTCATTTTGATTTTTCCACATTTGCACTTCTTGCTTGAGTTTGGGTTAAATTAAGTCCCACCATTTGGTATGAGACTGGGAATGCTGAGAAAGAGCAGCTCTGTGAAACGCTTTGGGGGTTTGGCAGAGCTGGATGTAATATCCTGTCCTGTATATTTCTTTTTAAAATGTGGGTTCGAGTCTGGTCTGCAATCTGCTGCCTCCTCCATCATTCTATATCGTTAAGTTGGATCAAAGGAATTATAATCAGTAAATCTATTTATATGTTCTAACAGAAGGGATGAAGTATAGAAGATCCATTCAGCAACATGGCTGACTAAACTGAAATTATTTACATTTAGATATTGCTTCATTTTAGCACTAGGTGTTTATTAAAAAGGTGTGAGTTTTACTGAAGGAGTTAAACACAGAGATAGATGTACTTACAGACACACCTGGTTCTCAGTAAGTGGTCTATTCTGAGCATGTGAGAACCACATGATGAGACTTCAGCTCAGACTTAGTGAGCTGTTGATGCATCTGGCTGGTGTATATGAGCTATACTGAGTTACATCCTGTAGAAACATGTTGATCAGTTTAAACTTTATAATAAGCTGCTTTCTTTACGTTATTCACATATCGGATTTTTAAATGCATTGTGTTCTTTTAGGAGTCATGGAAACGCAAAATTTGAGCATACTCTGTTTAATCTCAGTTTTTGTTCCAACTTAAGTGACGTAATGTTTCTGCACTTGGACGTCAAAAATCGGTTACGTTTGTCTCTTGCTGGTGCACAAATCAAGTGAACTACAGGCTCACTGTGGTGCAAAAACATCCCAGTTTGAACTCGTGTGATGTCGGACCAGAGAAGGTACAAAGAAGCTTCACATTCATCTGCTTCCTGGTTTGATGCTTCACATTAAAGAAAATCCCAAAGAAAAATTGTAGAAGATCTCACAGGCTGCTAAAAGCAGAGCTCGTTCTACCAAGAACACGGACAAACCATTAGAATTCTGGCTCTCAGAGACTCTGACGACCTACAAGGAGATATTTGTGTTTTCCTCCTTTTTTGTTGAGGAAGGTGCATTTCTAAGTATGTGTGTGAACTGAAATCCCATGTGTGTCCATAGAACAATAAATAAATAAACACTTTTATTTGTCTTACTTTATATTAGACAACCTGGAAGAAGAAAATTTGCAGCCTAACCTCGCCAGCCATGAATTGTCCAAACCCGGGTGGGAAAGTCAAGGTGGCAATGACCAGCGTTACAGTAGCAGGAAAGATCAGCCGGCTAGGTGGATGATAAATATTAATACAAAAAGAAAAAAGCTTTAGTGAACAAAATAAAACACAAATGCTGGTGGGAGAACAAAGTGAAGTTTTAGACTCACTGTTTTATCAGGAAGCGAGTCATGGTGTTTGGTCGTCTCATGAAAAGCACCACCTGTCTGTTGAGCCAGACAAAGAACGCCCCCAGAAACCCACAGGAGATCCTGCAGGGAAGAAAAAAAACAAGTTATTAATCCAACACTCTTTCTGAATGAACAATCAGTGATAAAAGTACTTTAAAAAGTGAAAGTATTGTTAAGATCAAACAGTAAAGCATGAAATTAAAAAAAGACTCTAAAAAGTTAAACTTAAACTCTAAACATGAGTTTATTCAGTACATCATGAGCACCGTTACGTTGTAGTAGGGGAGCAAAAACAAGGTCAACTCACAAAAAGGTAAAAACAATAAAAAATACAAGCTTTAATATATATGTTGTTGTTATTTACAGCTGTAAGTAAATATAACCTGAACACTGTTTGATTTGTGCACTGATGCTATGCTCTACATCATGTTTGTGTGTGAGAGTGTGTGTAGATTAATCACAAGAGATGGTTTGTGTATAAGGTGCAAGGAAGGGGTGTGTGTGTGTGTGTGTGTGTGTGTGTGTAGAGGGTTCCAAGTTGCTGACATAAAATATTGAACCTGCAGCCGATAAATGGTGAGGGTGAATAGAAGGTACAATGCAGTCCTCACAGAGAGGTGACCCCAGGAGGACAGAGTGATGAAGACCCCAATTCAACCTGAGACCAGCCCCCAAGGTTATAGGTGGTCCAAGACATGTAAGATACCAATCCATCAGCCAAGAGCTGTCTCGTCACAGTATAGACTATAGGTCCCCAGAGTCCACCCCCCACTGAGGGAAGAGGGAACTCTAACAGCTTAATATAAATGCAGCATAACAGCAGGATCTTTGTTTGATTTGTTTTTTGGTTCATGTTACTTCTCACATGAGGAGAATTTCATGATAATGAAATAACAACCTAAGTGACACAGGAGAGCTGCATTACTCAACCCCACACTTGTTATGTAATTGACCTCTATGATTTAAATTTGCATAACTGCCCAGTCAGTTCACACTGAGAAAGTCTTTTGGTCTTTAGTAAAATGTTTGTGAAGAATCTCTGTCATCCAGAACATTTCAGTCCAAAGCAATAAGAAACGAGCATTTCAAGACATAGAAAAAGAAGTTAGGAACCCCCTCAAAGAGCTTAATGAAAGTTATGTTCAGTGTATCTTCGAACTGATTGATGATGATCTCTATGAGTTGGAGGGTTTTTATTATTTGAATAATTATTTGACAATTTTAAGATGTTGTCTCTGGCTGTTTCTCTCTCTCACCCAATGACGGCGAATGCTGGTAGCTCCTGCAGATCAAAAGGGAAATCCATACGAAAGTTTGTCCTGAATAGAGCTGTGATGGTCACTGGGAAACAAAAAAATGTTTTGATTTTCCACCTAACAACATTCTACCTTCTGTCTTAAACTCATTTTATTTGACAATTAATAAGACATGTTATTATAAAGTAAGTTGTTTTTGACTGTAGTAGCAGCTGCAGAGATTATTTTGGTCTTGAATGCAGTAAATCAGACATTAAAACCTACAGAAGGTACTACCATCTAGTGGAAATACACAAGGTAGTAATCGTAGCTCATACTGTAACAAATACATGATGGTCTGCTCGGTAATGAAGCTTGGTCAAATGCACCCTCTGGTGCACGAAGAAGGAATAAAACATCACAATGAACGTAGACCACCTCCTCCAGCTATACCTGCATCTTTGTTAAAGACAGACAGAACTCTAAAGATGAAGGCACTAAACGTGGCAGCAAAGTATCCTCTCCAGTAGTTTCTCACAGCAAAGTATGTGGATGTTACCTCTATACTGAAAAGCACACCTGTTGGAGAAAAACAACAAATACAGAAAAAGAAAATTAAGTATTAAAGATTAAAACATTTTTAAAAATTGCATAATATATATGCATATTTGTCTCAGATGCAGGCCTGAGAAATATAGGTGTAAAGACAGAAGAGCCAAGAGAACCAACCTCCCAGCGGAGTACCAAAGCAGCAGCCGACTCCAACAGCACAGCCCACTGTCAGGATGTCTGTGTAACAGTAGGGATTCTACTGATCCAAAGAGGGAGGGAGCAGCATTGAAACACAAAAACAAAACATAAAAATAACATAGAGACAATCTCTTGCTGGTGCATGTTGTTTATGATCATATTCATAAACTACATGGAAGATGGAGGTGTTTCCTGACATCCGCTTACCTGATAAACTCCTGAGAAGAAAGACATGAAGCGGCTGAGAACAGCTGCACAGATACTTGCAATGTGAACAAACGGGCCCTGAGTGAAGAAGAATAAACTCAAACTGTAAAAACCATCAAACTAAAAAAGACACAATAACTTATTGATGTTCTGTTACCCACCTCTTTTCCTACAGGCATGCCGCTCCCCAATGCAGCAGTCAGACCAATAACTTTTGCGATAAATGCCTTGAGAGTTAAATACTCCTTCAGCACCACCCCTCGAAGGATAGTCTTCAACTCCGGGATGCCAGAACCTTGAATGAAAAGTAAAATGGAATTTGTTTGGCATTGGGAATTTAAAGCTTCCTTTTAAATTTAGAGCACTTTGTTTTTAGTCACTTCCAAGACTCTTTATGAACTTGTACAAACCAAAATGACTTTGATAAACATGAGAATGGCAAAACACATGATGTAGATGAGATGAGGTTATTATTTCTCCTTAAAGTTTCATCAAATTAAATGATCATCGTATAATCTTATATAATCTTAATTTAAGATGAGTGTTTGAAACAGATTGGGTCCAGGTGACGAGCATACAGACAGATGTGCATCTCAGAATTGTGATTCTATGTAGAAACAAGTCAAAAATGTCCTCTTAGACTAAATGCAGTAGTGGTGTTAGAAGCATAGACATTTAGACAGAATAAAGCAAGTAGTACAGACCAATGGCTTGTGGCGCAACCAGATGACAGAAGAGGGAGGAGAATAGGATAAACATCAAAGGATAGGAAACCCAGGCCAGGTACTGCAGAGGGATGTTTCCTCTGAGCTCCCCATAAATCCATTTATAGGCTGAAGAAGGATCAGTTAGACAGAAGATGCAGATGATAAGAGAGTTAGATTAGAAATGACCAAATATAAGGAACATTTTTATGGTAGCCCAATAGGACGTTATATTTGTGAAAGTGGGATTGAGTAGGACAGTGGCACGGGATACGGGCAATAAGCAGAAAAAAAGAAGGAAAGGAAAAGAAAAGAAAGAAAAATCAACAAACCAAAAAAACAAGAATAGTCATAAAAGAGAAAACAGATAAGACGTCTGTGCAAATGTCAGACTATGTGTTCTTTGCAGTCAACTCATATTCCAGGAAGCTCTGTACCTTGCAGACTTTTTGCACTGGCATAGTCCATCGTCCAGCTGACAAGAGCCATCGTGATTCCCAGTAAAACCAAGAAGATCCAGTCTTCACCGAGTCTTGTCACAAGAAATTTCTGCACCCATGCTATGCAGTCTGTCAAAGTCAAAACAAAGAACTTAAATACAGACCCATCTACAGTATGTCATCAATGTGTTTAGTTATTGCTGCTCACCTCTGCACTTTGAGTAGGAGCGTTTTTTCTTCAGATAGGATTTAAGATCTTGTTCAGCTTTTTGCTCATTGGCAGCTTCATTTTCCATATTGGACTGAAAGCGGGTCTTTTGCCTGCTGTGATGGACATATTGATGACCATGACGACCATGTCGTGTCCTCCCATGGCTGTGATGTTTCTTGTTTTCATGTTTCTTGATCTGCCTCTCAGTCAGCAGACGTGTGGCCTCCCGTCTGCCTGAGCCTCCTTGGTTCTCCTGGTACTCCCCATAGAGCTGTGGACCAAACAGTAAACCTTTCCATTAAACATCTGGCTAAAGAGAACAAATCATACCAGAACATCTTTCATTCATAGACATCAGCATGGACCTGTACAATATAGAGCACTGTAGTACTCTGGCAGAGATGTGTCTGCTTTAAAAATAGACAGAACCACGTGCTAGACCTCAAATACTCTAATGGAAGAGGAAACATGGACTCTGCTTCTAGATTTATCACCTCTGGACAGCTTCCACAAAAACTGGTTGGGACATCTGGGGAAGGCATTAATTCTCACCCAGATACATGTAAACATGTCTTGGCTTTACGAAATGTGTTCTTGTTTAGTCCGTTACACATAGAATCTATCACGTATAGCATCATTCTTTTCCTTACGGTCAGCCTTTTTGGAACTCAGTCTCCATACTTTTACACAGAAACTCTCAAAGATATTTTTTAACTTACTGTAGTTTTAGAAAGTTTTATCATAATTTTTTCCCTATTTAATATATTTTTTAATATGTAACAATTCCTAAATTACATTTTTTATTAGAGATATTTAGTCTTATTTATTTTGAAAGACAATTCTTTCTTGACTACTGTTTTGTAGATAAATTCAAGGTCTCTATTGTTAAAACTTTACAGTTCTATCAGTACAAAAGCTTTTATTTGTTTTAATTATTTACTGCAAATATAATGTTCTGATCCATTTTGTAGGCAACTAAAGTAAACACATATTTAACAAACTAATAATATGAACTACAAAGACACTTACGTAACTGCTACACTAGCTTTAAACGGAGGTATGTAGTAAGTGTTCTAGTTACCATAACAGATGGAGACAATAGTTCTTCAGGACCACATGTGACAAGTTGGTAAGTTGTGCATCGTGCTCACACTTATGACATTCATGCAACAACCTTTCAACAGCTTCTAATTTAGCAGGTTCATGGACAGATGGTTGAAAGATGGATGGATTTAGACACACATGTACATAAAGCACCAGAGACCCTGCGCGTGCACGTGCTGAGATGTATAATGACACTTGACAGGCAAGAAACACATTGTATTGACACTGAATGACATGCTTCAACAATAGAATGCACAGTTGTCTTAACTTGGTGGGCGAAGCTTCTGTTTGACGTTGACTATGTTACATAATATGTTGTCGATAGGATGTATTTTGTCTGAATGAAATAGATGAGAAAAATATGGACAGTCTTTGATCAAGACAACAATCTGATGCAGAAGTGATGTGGTGGAAACATTTACAACATTATTTATTTCAGCCATTTCAGTTACATTAGTTGCTCTTAAATGTTTCTCAAACTGAGTTGCTAAAAGTTTAACTCCTTCTCAGAACGCACATCTCATCCATCTGTCCTTAACAGCTACAGGACTGTTGCCTTAACATCCCATATCATAAAAGTCTTGGAGAGACTCATGTTGGTCCACCTGAACAAGCAAACAAGCACGTTTCAAGACCCACTGCAGTTTGCTTATTGCCATGGTGTTGGGGTGGAAGATGCCATGAATACACTTGCTTCAACAAACCCACTGCCATCTGGAAAAAGCAGGCAGCATTGTGAGGATCATGTTCTTTGATTTCTCCGGTGTATTTAACACAATTCAGCCTGCACTATTGTGTCAAAAACTTCAGAAGACACAGGTAAATGCCTGCTGTTTTTAACAGAACAGACTGTACTTCTTGAGGAAGTTCAGGTCCTTCAATGTTTGCAGCAAGCTGTTGAAGATCTTTTATAATTCTGTTGTGGAGAGTGTGATCACACCTGCAGTCACCAGTTGGGGGAGCAGCATCAGAGCAGGTGACTCAAAGAGGCTGAACATACTGCTAAAGAAAGCTGGTTGGGTTCTCGGGACTGATCTGGAGTTGTTTAAGTTTATCGTTTAAAGGAGGATGAAGAGCATGATGGAAAACCCAACATCTAACTTGGTGTGTGTCAGATCTATGTGTAGCCCTGCCCTTGTTCAGCTGGGGACACACATAGATCTGGAACTGCTCCCATACAAAGTGTCTGAAAAGGGAGGGGCATCTGGTATAATATTTTGAGCTGATTGGAGGACGTACCAGCAAGTGTCCACCTACCATAATTTATCTTTAGCCAATCACAGTAAATGAAGCTCTAGCCAAATCCAGTCAGGAGAAAAGCACACACATCGTTACCATCAAGAAATGTACAAAGTTCTTATCTTTGCTCATTTCTTAATGAACAAATAATCTCTAGCTCTCCTGAAACAGATTCAATAGCTGCTTCTATGTATTGGTCCACCAGAGTGGCCATGTTTGTTTTGCTTTGCCTAGGCACTTGTTGCTATAGTCATATCGGAACACCCGCCCCAAAGCACAATGCTAACAAATTATTGATCCGAACCACTAGTGGAGTTGAGTTGGACAGTTTAGTAGGAGCAGTAAAAGATAGATTTTCATGGATTTGGAAAACTTAAAATCTCACGAGAATCTAGCTTGCAGCACAAGGTTAGTAGACATCCTCTTCACACCAAAGTAACACAATAACAGAGTGTCTTCAGTCAGAAGCTTCTTCAGATCCAACCCAGACCACTACAGGAGATCCTGTCCACAGTTTGAACCCTCTAGAATGGCCCTCTTAATATCTAATTTCTAGTTTGTGTGCTTTTCCATTTAGAATACCATTTGCTTTGTGATCATTGCTTCATGTACTGTAAGTAATACATAAAGTAAATAACATCTTTGCTGTATCAATGCTGATTTATATGATTTTCATCCTTTTTTAAAGGTTATGCCAGAAACCGTCATCGTCTATCCTTTACCACGTTTCCTGTTTTCCCTCTTGGCCAACAAAACTCCCTTCTGCACTAAGCACTTGCACTTCTATACCCCCACTTTTATTACAGCACACTCTTATTGCTTAATTCCTTTCCTTCAATCTCCCTGCGGTGATGAAACATTACTCTTGACTAAATTTAGTACTTGTGTGATCCAATATTCCTCTTAACACTTATCAGACCTCTTCCTTTTCCTCCTAACAGTTTCCCCAACAAATGAGAACTGTCAAAAAATAGGAAATTACCACAAACAGGAGAAAGTTATTTAGTTGTTTCATTTTGAAGTGAGATAAAACAAAGTCAATGATATGGTAGAAATAATTTGACTTTGTAAAATACAATACTGACTATTTCAGGAGGTCAAAACCCACCAAAAAATATACTGATCCTTTCTTCTTAAAAAGTATCTTACTCTTACTCTTCAAACAAATAAACATAAATAGCACAGACAGAAAAAAATATAATGATAATAATAATTTTGGAACCAAAAATTTAAACAATGAGAAAGAATAACACAAAAAGTGGAAGTAATAAAGGGAAAAACTGAGTAAATACAATTTTAAAACTACTTCCAAATAATTTCAATGTACTGATGTGGTTTTCTCATCCACAGTAAGACTATAGAGAGCTTTATGTCTAGTCTTTAATTTCATTTAGACATCCATCTGTCCATCAGGATTCTACACCTGCTCTTTTCTGTGCAGGGTTGCAGTGTCTGGTGCCTGGACCCAGAGGCCATTGTGTAAAAGGAGGGGTTCTGGACAGGTTGCTGGTTCATCACATACAAACAAAGAATCATTCACACACTCAGACCTAAAGCAAATTTAGAGGCACAAATAAACCTTTTGTGCATGTTTTTGGTCTGTAGGAGGAAATCAGAGTCCCCTGTAAAAAGAACCACATGCAAGAAGGAAAACATGTAATTTCCATGCACAAAGGACCTAGTTAAGTTTCAAACACTGGCCCTTCTTACAGCAAAGCAACAGTGATACCAACTATGTCATCATGCAGTTCATATATATATATATATATATATATATATATATATATATATATATATATATATTTTTTTTTTTTTTTTTAAATATGATGTTCTAGTTTCACTACAACTAGAAAAATATAACTGTGCTTTTTCATTGGTTTATTGTCAAAATGTTGATGCTCTAACTAGCTGGATCTTTCTGGTCATACACTGATTACCCATGAACGATGTCACTGCAAAGTGTTTTTATGTTTATGCTACATACCTTTGTATCTAACTGCACATGTAAAAAAACAAGTGAAAGCATGTCATAAACTGTCATGTAACTCAGGCATTCATATGAAGGTCTTTTAAAATAGAGACGGGTTTAACTCCATAACTCCAGACATACTTCACATGGCAGCCAAATGCTTTTATCATGTGTCCTATTTTTAATGGATTTCAATCAGGGTTTCATTTTATTCCAATTGTAAATATAAAAACTTTACTTTACACTCTTGGTACTTGGTGACACCATAAAGAACAGGGCAACCAGGGCCCACATATCCTTCCAATGAACACACAGGACTGCTGACTTAACATTTGTGAGACTAATCTTTGGCATAAGATTTCACCAGCTATTAAACTGTTTATGCTTTTATGACTAGCAGCACTTACATTTCAAGTAAATTCACAGGGAGGAGCTTGTGACGCTAAACGCTTCAGTCATCAATGATTCAGGAAGGTAACATCTTTTTCATAATGAATTTTTAAAAAATCTGAATTAAAAATATTATTGTAAAATTTAAGTATTTTCAAAGATAGAACAAACATTTTTTAAAAAGAACATTATTTATGTTAATTTCTCATTTTCTCATGTTAAAGTGAAAATTCTATAGCCTCATTGTATTTTGGCTCAAGAACCTGTTCTCAGTTTTCTGTTCTGGTCCTGGAAGTAGATCATTTTCACTCTCACCATTAGGGGAATCCTATAAAGTGTGTACTCAAAACAAGGATTGGATTTTCAATACAATTTCCTCAACATTTCTCCTGGTGAACAACTCAAGGACACGGTGAACCTCCTCCAGATGTTCACCTTTCACATTTCATTCCTCACGTCTACATGAAAAGAAGAAGAAAAGCTCTGCAGATCAAGTTTCTCCTCTTTGGAAAACAAATGTTCAAGGACACGCATGTGCATGAACAGTAAACGTTTAAATGCAGCATTACAAAAAACATGAACATACACACTGTTTTAAATGTAAATTTAAATGTTCTGAAACTTCCTGTAAATACCAGTTTCCTTTCACACACACTCGTACACAGAGGAAAACTGTGATATGTCATAGGAGTCATTCTTACATGTGTTAAGTCCAAACAGGGCTTAAGAAGTGACGTGCAGAGTGGCCAACAAACAGGTGGAGGAATCAGAAGCAGGAAGCACTAAGACAGTGTTCAGATGTGTCATGTGCACGTGTGTGTGAGTGCATGCCGAGATGAGGAATGTAGGAGGTGCAAAGTGTTTCAACACCTGTCACTTGATTGTGTGTATGACCCTATTGTTATTGATTCAATAATTGGTCTTCAGCACGATCAGAGCTCACAAATACAATAAACACGTCTTTCTCTAACAGGTGATTTACATGTAGGACGGACCAGCCATGTAAATGTAATCTATATTACAGGTGCATCATGAATGAAAAGTGGTTCAGGGAAAGACACTGACGACATTACAAGGATAGATTAATGTGACAAAAAAAGTTTACATGCATTCAGAAATAGACTGAAAGAGGAAAATGGAGGGAACGATAAAAAGGGGAGGATACTGACCAGAGTTTGCTTGTATCTCAGAGCCTTCCTTTCCGACGCATCTGCGGCCATTGACACACTGTCACTGACCCAAAAATAAACACGACCACTCACCGGGAGTCTCAGCATTACCAGGACTGCTCTGGCCACTCTGTTACACACACACACACACACACACACACACACACACACACACACACACACACACACACACACACACACACACACTGAAAGGCATGGATCCTCACACTGACATGTGCACACACACTCACACACGCTTACACTCATATATACTGACATGCTGTAAAATAGCTCCAGCTGCAGTTACAGTAGCCGGAGCGTTTCACTCTGACCTAGAGCGTCCAGCAAGGGGTGAAAAGGACGAGAACCCAAATCTCACAACTTACCTTTAAAATGGTAATCTGTCTTGTTGTAATTTTGGATAATTGTGAAGGAATTATTTTTGAATTAAGACAGTTTTCTTTTTTTTTTCTTTGAGAAGATAACAAAATTAATTCCTCTGAAGTCCCCCAGAGCAGGTCTTTGTGCCAGCAAATAAACATGAATAAAGACAAAAATGTTTATAATCAACTTTCACAAATAAAAATCACAAAAGACTTAAAAAAAGAGCCCTGAAAGTTAAAGACAGAATTTTGAAACTAATTTTAAGATTTAACAGATAACTAGAGCAAATACAGAGTGATATAAGCATAGTAATAAGTCAGAAAGTACAACATGTTCTCTGTAAGCAAATCAAGAGGAAACTATTATTACAGGATCTGCTACATCATTTTAGTGGTTTGTCAGGATTCCTGGGTTAAAACTAGAAAGCAAAATATGGCATCGCTCACTAGAGGGCGGAGCCTAACAAACATGTGACTACTTTAGAGATAAAAATAATTGGTTTAACATTATATTACACAATATTAACAACAGTCCCAATATAAGAGAAGATACATTGTAAAATGTTTTTAAAATAGCACTACATCACCTGGGTTTTGTGAAGGGGGGGTTATTAAAAAGATATTAGTATCAGTGGGTGGGAGGTCATACCAACCTAAGTTTAAAAGGAAAAATATTGAAGTAACTCAACAAAAACAAACACACACCAGTGTGATAAAGTCCAATTCATAACTTTTTCTATCTATTTAGTAGATTGTTACTGAAACAGGAAGAGTTTGTGACAGGAGTGAGTTTCAGTCAGCTGACTGTGTGACAATTTATTCGTTCTGCAGGCTGGTGTTTGACCTAATACCTACTAAAGAAAAGCACAGAACACAGAATCATCATCGGCTGTGACAAACGAAAACTGCAGCATATGTTTTATCTAACCATGATGTGACATCCAGTCGTCTACATCGACGCTCTGTGGGTTTGATGTTGTTCCTCTTTTCAAACTGACTAAATCATCTGTGTGAATCTCCTGAAGATAAACACAGCAACACATGAAAAAAAAAAAAAAAAAAATCAAATGTCACTCTCATGTTGCGTGCAGGTGATAAGGGTGATGAGGAACAAAAGTGCTGGGGAGGAGTGGTGGGTGTGGCTAACCTGGGAGAGCAGTACAAGAAGAAAGACGAGTGAGAGTGTGACACCACAACAGAAACTACACCTCAGATGTTTTTAGTATCTCCAACGAAAATGTGTCTGTCTGTGGATTTACACTCCGGACCAGCTAAGAACAATAACTGAGAGAATGGGCTGGAATTTATCTTATAGTTGTAAAATTGATAAGTACACAGAGTTTGACACCTGAGTAGTCCCACACAGCTGATCAGGTAAGATGTAAATACTGTGACTGTCAAATTGAAAGTAGGAACTTTTGTTTATTATTGCACATGTGAGCCGACAGTGTCTTTGTGTAACTTGAATGTTTTATTTCAACATACATGCACAGTGTCATCTCAAGCATGACTGTTTTGACAGAGTGAGTGTGTGTGAAGGATTTAGGAGTTTTTTGTTGACTGCTTTTTGCTGATCTGACTGACTGCAGGAAGCGAGTGAAAGAAAACAATGCTGTCAGACTGGTTCAGTCACAAGGATCCAACCTAAAGGGCAAACAGCAGCTGCGGCGTGTTTCTGTATTTATTCTACTTCTTTAGCAGAGCTTTCTCACAAAGCAGATAGCATTTTGTTTGGGTGTGTGTAGATCTGCCTCAGTGCAGGCCTGTTCTCAGTAACAGGACATGATGAAGGAGGATGACGAGGCACGATTCACAACATGAAACATTTGACATACTTTTTTTATGATGCTAATATTACCATCATGACATTTCCTGCCTAACTGTGTTTAATGAAACTCTTGATCTGATGGTACAAAACGGGTCAATATGTCGACAGTGCGTTCAAGAATTTATTTACAACTAACAGAAACATTTAGTTAATGAAACACGCAACTAAGCAGCAATATTATACTACAAATAGCCAAACTATGAATTCATAATTTGAGAAAAAATTATTAGTTTGATTATTTTGTTGAGAATTCAACCAAAAATATTTCATGAAACTTTAATCTTCAGATTAAAAGAATACAACAACCAAAAAACGTGTTTATTTAATTTGAAACTCAGAGAATCTGAAAAAGTTTATCTATAATGTCATATTTGGCTAATTAGCGTCACTGATTTATTTTGTGTGAAAACAAGAATTTCCTTTGAGTCAAACAGGAACTTCTTTTCCAGTTGATTAAATTAAAATGTATCTAAAACTATTGTAATTCTAATGTCTTGTGATGATGTTCTGCATTGCTGCAAAAAAAGAAAATCATAAAAACAAAAAAAATATTCTAAGGATACAGCTACTTTAACTTCCTGTTTTGTGCATTTTCTTGGCATTGCAAAAAAAAATATATAGTGTTGACATATTTTGAAATAGAAATTTAGAAAGTTCTAGATTAAATTTGATGATAAAACTGTTAATTATCTAATACAATATTAACTAAAAGTTGATGACTGCGTATCTGTGTGTTTGTTCTCTCAGCTAAGAAATAAAATGAAAGTTTGAAGGAACTTCTTCATCCAATCGTCATCTGACGTTTCCATAAATTCAGATTCATGACTATCAAAACTTTAAGGAACTTTTACTTTTGAGTAGAGAAAATGTCGGTCTTTGCCTCTGGATGACAGTAATACTGTGTTTCTGTTTTTCTCTCAAGCATGACGTCCAATTCCACAAATGACACCTCGTGTGACACCCTCTGCAGTAAGGACTCACAAAGTACTCCTCATCATCACCTTCAGCCGCTGCTGTTCATAGTTCTCATTTCATGTCTCATCTTCTTCTTTCTCTGCACGTTTTTTGTTTGTTTGCATGCAGATTTGTGCACACATGAACCCATTTGCATGCAGAAACAACTTATAAGAGGAATGTTTCTCAATAGGGTTGATTAGAAATGAATTATTTCAGCTGAGTCCAGAAATATTTCCTAAATCCTTTTCTTCTAACAGCCTTTCTGTCAGTCTGCCAGATGGCAGCAAAAAGGATGAGTAAAAGGTGGTGGGAGGGGTCAGTATTGATCTGAGTTGCTTTTCTAAACATGAATGGGTTCTACAAGTTCTGAAGAGAGATGAGCTTTAAAGCAATAATCTTACTGGCCTGGTTGACCTGTTTGTGTCCATGTTTAGCCAACAGCACAGCTGTGCAGGAAACTTAGTAGAAAAAAAATGGAAGTGGAAAATCTGTTGCTTTGGGAAGTTGTAATGTTGTAATCTGCATAAAACTTTCTGAGCAACTAGATCTGATTATAATGACTCAGTAAAATTTAGTTTCAGGTAACAACAGCAATTACTGATGATTCCTGTGATGACAACTGAATCAAGTTGAATGAATGAAGTGCTTCACTGATACTGTCAATAAATGAATCCAAAAACACATTTACCTTGATTTGAAGAAAAGCCTCTGATTAGATGAGCGTTTCATTCAGATCACGTCTTGTTTACGTTAACTCTCAGGGCTTTTTTTAGGTCGATGTTTTGTTGCACTTGTACAAAAATGAACATCTTATCTTTTTAAACTGCTGACTGCATCGAAACAGAATCAGTTTAAGTCCAGCATAGAGACTTGCTCCTGCTTTGCAAATGCTTATTTTGCTGTTATGGGTCCTTTTTTTAAATTTTTTTTTACAAATTCTATATTCGAATCCTTACTATGGTAATCTTTTTCCTTAAAATCTTTTTCTTATACAACTGGTATATATAATGATGACTGTAACTAACCAACATATTTAAATCCTTCTCTGATATTTTTTAATAACTTTGCAACTGGTCTTCAGTTTGTCTCTGATAAAAAAAAGTTTATTTAGAACTGAATAAAAATATTGGAATTCTTTGGTAAACATACACAGAATTAAAGTTCTTACAAGTTCAAGCCAAGCCTTCATTTGCATGTCAAGAAACTATTTATACTGTACTGTTCTACAAAGCTCACGCCACTCCTTAAAACACACCAGAAACCCGACAATGTTTTTTACTGACAGCTGCTTGAAATTCTTAGTTCTCTTAAAATCATTTTTGAGTTTAGACACAAGACATGTTTTAAAATATTGATTTAATGCAAAATACTACATTTAATATAACAGTATTATAATAATCCTAATAATATAAGGTGAGGAGGAGTCAAAGCAGTGGGCATCAGAATTTAAAATGATAAAGCAGCAGCAACGTGAGGAATAAATTAAATTCTGATGTAGGTTTAAAAAATAATAATCTAAAGTCAAACAACACAGTTCTTAAATAATGTAGGCTGAATGTGCAAAAGTTTTCAACTGTATATTTTGCAGATTCATCATGAGGATAAAGTAGAAGCAGGAAAATCCGGCTGAGGCAGATACACATGAATGTGTTTACACATCAGTCAGTGATGTGGATATTTTAATGGTACAGCTGTTTCACATGAGAACAAAGCAATGGTGCATTTTTTGAATAGCAATGCATGACACATTCTGGTTTCTTAGAAACTCATCTCACCATGTCACTTAAAATTTAGGTTAAAAAATCAGAGTTTTTTTTTTATTATGTCAAAGCTAAGCAGCAATAAACAGTAAACAACAAACAAGACAAACAAATTCTAGTTTTCCAAGTTAATTCCAGTTTTAGGATTTTCTCCTGCTGATGTAAAAATCACTAATTCTCCTTCTTTCTAAGATCTAACATGAATGTGAAAGTTTTTTTTAACGTAAAAGTCCCTCATAATGTTGCTGCTTTTTAAAATCCAGCCTGTAGTGTTTTAACCTCAGGAAAGTTCTGATGCATCATTTATGATGACTAAAATTAAAAAATGAATAATGTTTTATGTACATAAATATTACTTTCTTTAAAACAGCCTTCATTGTATCTATCGGTTGTTTTTTTCCTTTGTTATACCTTTTGTGGATTTTCTTAATTAGTCATTTTATCAGTCATGCTGATCCTGCATGTTGACTCCTCCCTCCACCCATTTCTTTATGTTAATACTGTTCAGTATTATCCTGATACCATTTTGGCCTTAGGTCTGTCCCATTACACACCTCTTGTTTTTAATCCATATTTAAAAGAATGTAAATCTACTGCTGTGTTAAAATATGTTGTTCTGGTACAATTTAAGGAGTGGTGTGATCTTTGTTCAGTGGTATGAACTGCTTTTATTAACATGCTCATTGCAGGCTTAACTTTTTAAAGAACACTGACTTTGTGATCACTAACCAAGAAATCTTTTCCTCTTTTGAGTTTAGAATTAATTAAAAATTTGCTCTAAATTTACTCTGTGTCAGAGACGAGCTGAAATAACATTAAACGGCTTATTCTATTTATTTATGCACATGTAAAGGATATTTGAATTTGACATTAAACATCTGTCCCTCTGTGTTTTCCTCTAAGTGGTACGAGAGAATCAGCTGGAGGTGATTGTCGTCCCCTCGCTGCTCCTCTCCATCACCTTCATCACCCTACTGGTCATTTTTTCATTGATGTGCTGTTATAACCGGGAGCGCTCACGGGCCAAACACCGCTATCACACCTCAAAACACAGAAACACACACCACCACACAGAGGCAAACCATAACACACACCCGCTCCACCAGAATAATGCACACCATCACACACACCGTCACACACAACCGCACCACCACACACACCACCACACGCAGAACCACCATCACACACACCATCACACTCAACCACACCACCACACACAACCGCAGCACCACACACAACCGCAGCACCGCTCAAAGACGCACAACCACAGACATCACCTGCGTGGAATAGATGGTAATTGACTGTCCTTGTTCATTTGATCATTTAAACACTTCTCCTGGTGTTTTTCTGCTGTTTTCTAACAGTTTTATCTTCATTTATCTGTTTAAAGCACCACCTGGGATTAACCCTCTAGAGCATGAAGAGGTGCCAATGACAGTTCAAAACAGGCGGCCGAAAACAACCGAGGCTGCTGTGCAACAAACGCCCACAGAGAGACCGCTTGGAGGCTTCAGTCAGGTCGCTGCACTGCCCGCGTCTTTCTCCATCAAACCTAATGACACAGTGAGCCTCTATAGAGCACGTATGGACAACAGGGACGTCGTTCTGAGGGTGCTGAAAGGTACAGTGTTCTTAGCTCAAGCCCCCTCCCGAGATGAGAGGGTTTAGTTATATTTATACAACATGCATTTCAGCAATTTTCATAATTCAAATGTCAAATCTCAAATTCAAACATGAGATTCTTGCTAACCTGTTTGTATTTGTGTTGTTATCTTCTCCAGAAACAGCAAACAGCAGAGAGAAACAGCACTTTTTGGGCTTTGCATCCTTCGTGAGTGGACTGGGACCTCACCCCTTCATTCCTGCACTGCTGGGTGTCATTTCAGTGCAGCCACCTTTAACTGTGGTGGTGGAGGAGCTGAAGCACCGAGACCTGCTGGGGTTCCTGTGGGAATGCAGACAGGTGGGACAATCTATCACAGAATCACAGACTGATTCATCAAACTTGTCCGATCATGGTAGAGAAAACAGGCTCAGACTCCTAACACAGATACAAGACTCCAGCAAAATCAGCACAGGATGGAATTATACTGAATTATTCAGAATATTATTTATGTTAAACAGTCTGACTACTGCTCTGGTGGAAATACAAGCCAATTATGTCTAGAATTAAAACAACATATTACTACTGTCCATTTGTGTGAGGCTATAAAGTCAAATTAATATTTAGTTGCAATGAGTCTGACATGAGCTTTGTGTGAACTTGTTTCTGGCCTGTGTGCTCTCAGATTAAGAAAAGAACATGTAAAACTGAGAAAGGAAGTATAATTCTCATCTAAAAACCTCCCAGGTTAGAAGGACTCAATGTATTTCTGTTTGTCTTCTTCCTTTTCTTTCACTGAAGGATAATTTAAGTCATGACATCACAGAGAAGAGGATCTTCATCATGGCTGGACAAGTAGCCTCGGCTCTGGTTAGTTCAACTTAATTTATACTGTTTGTGTGTTTTTCTAATATTATTTACTGTTAAAGATGTCTTACAATACAAAGTTGGTTTCAAAATAAGAGTTTTGTCATAACGTGTTTTTAAAGCATTGTAAAATCCTGAACAGCAAATGAAGTTCTTCTTCCTCTTCCTCATCTTCTAGGAGTACTTGCACAGTAGGAGTTGCATTCATGGCAACGTGGCAGCTCGCAGTGTTCTGGTTGGTGGCGACCTGACAGCCAAGCTGTGGGGACTGGGCTCAGCTTATTACAGAAGTCAGTCCAGTTCGGGGGGGGCAGTGGATGACACGGAGCTGAGGAAATGGCAGGCGCCTGAAGTGTTAGCAGGGAGATCTGTCAGTCAGAGCAGTGATGTGTGAGTGTCTGAGTTCTTCTACTTCAAAATAAAGAATTAATTAAAATTAATTGAACAAGAATAACTGAAGGTAAAAGCAGTTCCTGAAGTTTGGATGTCGGAGCGCGGTCTGGATGTTTCAGCATGATCCTCATTTACCTGATTTTGGATAAAACGTTTGTTCTAAATTACACTTTTGAATCAGCAATGTCTGAATTTTAGTACCATCAGTTATTCAAAATAGAAAGTTGGCATGTTTTACACCGTTCATTTCATTTTGTATCATTAATTCAGCCTATTTTTCTTCCTTCTTGACAGATGGTCTTTTGGCCTCCTGCTCTATGAAATGGTCACACTGGGTGAGTATTTCTATTCCAAATACACCAAACTGCTCTGACACCTTGAGCAAAACCTTCACTCAACCTTCATGTCTTCACATTTTAAAGGAAATATTTATTTTAAACCTTATTCACAGCATTATATTGCAAACTAAAATTTTTCTTTCTTTCTTTTTTTTTTGCATATAATTACTTACTTATTACACTTATTCTGAAATGTATAACAGGTGGTGGACAAGAAAAATCTTCTAGAAAATTGTGATTATGCAGCAATCTTGAATCCATTCGGTTTGCAAAACTGTTAATAAAAACTGATGTTTAATTATTTATCTGCTGTACTCAGGTGACCCACCATTTGCTCAAATAATGGCGAGTGAACTTCTGCAGTACCTCCAAAGAGGAAAGAACATCAAACGGCCGCCTTCCTGCTCCAGTTCACTGTAAGAACAGCATCTGTCTTTATGTCACATGTCATCAAGAGTTTATTTCTGTAAATACATGACAGAATGTATATATTATTATGTTTAGGTACATTGGACTGTGGTATTTATGTTAATAAATTATGGTAAAATTCAAGATTCACACAAATGCCTTTTGTGAATATTCAGGTTTGTGACATTTGATCTTAGTTTTCGAGTAACAAAACAAAACAAGCACAACAAACTCTTTCAGGCTTGATTATCTTTATTAATTTTACTTATTACATTAATAAAATAATTTTTCTTTAGACATCATACTGTGCTATCCAAACATTCAGGGACACATACACTCAATCCCCTCTCTGTAACATCTCCTAAATCTATCTACAGCATATTAACCTGTTCTGTTTAACTTTGGGCTGCAGGTATTCCATCATCAGGTCTTGCTGCCACTGGAACCCCCAACGACGTCCCTCCCTGACAGAACTGATCCAAATGATTCAGGCAGGAGAGAGATCAGCCAATGAGAGGACAGTTCTCAGAGTGCCTGAGCCACACAACCTACAGAGATACATGAGAGAGGCGGGAATAGGAGAGGCCTATAACTTTGCTGTTTTCTGATTGGCTAGCACTCTCTCCAATCAGGATTTCCTTACCAATATATATATATATGTATATGTTGAGTTTTGTATTTATTTGTACAGTTAAAACACTTGAATCTGAATCATCTTGTATATTTAAAGAGTAATTTATTTTTTGTGACTATGTTTGTGACAAAAATTGCTATGATCATAACTTATGGAAAAAATTAAAAAAAGAGTTGAGGCATTTTAATTCTATAGACCCTGTTGTTTTCTTTATAAAGAAGGACCTAAATAAACAAGTAAACAAAATAAAGAATTGTAGAGAAATAGTTTGGGGCTCTCATCACTGAGGGCGAAGCCCCAAACCAGCTACAGTCTATCATAGTAAAGAAGAAGCTGAGCTGAGAGGCAAAGCTCTCAGTTTACCGTTCTAGTTATGTTCCGACTCACCTGGTCATGAGATCTGGATCCTGACTGAAAGAACAAGATCCAGGATATAGACAGCTGAATGAGTTTCCTCTGTAGGTGGCCAGGCTCAGCCTTGGAGAAGAAGGTGAGGAGCTTCATCATCCTGTGGGAGCTTGTAGTAGAGCTGCTGCTCCTCCTTATCGAAAGGAGTCAGCTGAGGTGGTTCCAACATCAGGATAGGACACCTCCTGGTCGCCTCCCTGTGGAGGTGTTTCAGGGAGGAGACCTGGGCAGACACTGGAACTCACTGGAGGGATTATATATCCTCTTTGGTCTGGGAACTGCTGGGGAGTGTCGCTGGAGTGAAGGAGGTCTGGGAACTGCTGGGGAGTGTCGCTGGAGTGAGGGAGGTCTGGGAACTGCTGGGGAGTATCGCTGGAGTGAGGGAGGTCTGGGTGGTCTGGGAACTGCTGGGGAGTGTCGCTGGAGTGAGGGAGGTCTGGGTGGTCTGGGAACTGCTGGGGAGTGTCGCTGGAGTGAGGGAGGTCTGGGAACTGCTGGGGAGTGTCGCTGGAGTGA
>SSNP01000048.1:1544470-1610449 GCA_006937955.1 Pachypanchax playfairii
AGTGAGGGAGGTCGGGGTGGTCTGGGAACTGCTGGGGAGTGTCGCTGGAGTGAGGGAGGTCTGGGTGGTCTGGGAACTGCTGGGGAGTGTCGCTGGAGTGAAGGAGGTCTGGGAACTGCTGGGGAGTGTCGCTGGAGTGAGGGAGGTCTGGGTGGTCTGGGAACTGCTGGGGAGTGTCGCTGGAGTGAGGGAGGTCTGGGTGGTCTGGGAACTGCTGGGGAGTGTCGCTGGAGTGAAGGAGGTCTGGGAACTGCTGGGGAGTATCGCTGGAGTGAGGGAGGTCTGGGTGGTCTGGGAACTGCTGGGGAGTGTCGCTGGAGTGAGGGAGGTCTGGGTGGTCTGGGAACTGCTGGGGAGTGTCGCTGGAGTGAGGGAGGTCTGGGTGGTCTGGGAACTGCTGGGGAGTGTCGCTGGAGTGAGGGAGGTCTGGGTGTCTCTCCTGAACCTGCTGCTCCCACAACCCAACATTGGATAGAAGATGGATGGTTAGTTTGGGGCCAAAGGTGCTGCTCATATCATGACTAAAATACATTCAGTAATGCCAGATATCTTGAGATGTTCCTGTTGGAGGAGTCTGTCAAGACAAACAGAATTTAGTTAACAGTTTTTAATACTCATAACACCTGATTCAAAAACTGTGTAGTTTTACACCTTACTTTAATTTAATCTGTGAGTGTCAAAGCCTGTAAGTAAAAAGGGAATTTGGAATCATGAATCAATATTCAGCAAAGAAAAAATTCAACAGCCTCATATGAGAGTCAGATGTTCATTACTGTTAGTTTTATTTCAAAAATCAAGACACAAGCATCCAAATGTTTAAAAGAGTTCACTGATTTATTTGCAGAATTATTTTATTAAAAGCATCTCCTCCAAGATTTTGCAGCTGATTATTGCAAGCACATACAAAAATGGAATATCTGAAGATTCTGTTGTTAATTTGGGGATAAAAGTGCCTCTTTTTGACAGATCAAAGAGCAAATGTCCAAAGATCGACCAACAACAAATCTTACTTTAATGTTTACAACAGAATTTGAGGCTCACATTCATTTTAATCAGGCCCAAATCCATTTTTGGTTTGGACCCGGAGATTTAAAGAGACCAGAATCCCGGAGGAAACCGACAAACACATCTACTGACGATTATCCCTTTTTTAAAAAGAAAATACTTTCAAAGCCACAGTCACTAACAATAAAGCCAAAGATAGCTCGCTAGAAAGGTAAAATATTGTTACACACTATATGACAAAGCTATGAGGAAGACAGCAAGTTTCCTTATTTAAAGGTAGCTACTAATCAGTCACGCTTTGGGAAAGGCAACAAATGTCATTGCTTGAAATAACACTTGTAAAAAAGTAAGGACTAATATAAAAGAGGGAATATGAAAAGCAGTTTAAAAAAAACAGACATTTTCTAAATATAGTATAGAGTAAGAAAGGCCACAAGGTTCACAGAAAACAACCCCAAAGCAAAACGTGATCAAATTTCTACATTAAAAAAAAGCTGAAACGAATCAGTCCAGCAAACAAATGTGCAATTAAATAGAAAGGCAAATTTTACACTTACTACAGTTTAGTTTAAGGTTCTTATTCACACAGTCATTCAGGTGTTTTTGTTTTTCCAAACGTAGGTCCACGTCTTGTTTTCTTTGCAGGTTTTCTGGAGTGTCGCTTAAAGATGCTTCAAATGTTCATTTCTCTTCTTACCAGTGTCTCTTTTAAGCTTCCACACAATCTCAAATATGTACCGCACTCCTTCACGTCGTACTGATGCGTGATGTTTGAATTAAACGGTTATGAAATGTCACAGAATTTGAGTTTTCTGACATAAAACGGGTTTTAAAAGAACATTCTGCTGGTCTACTGCTCAATCTGATGAATGATGAAATGTTGAGAAGGTATTTGTACTCTGGTATTTCAGCAGTCAGTACCCTGTACTCTCACTGTACCCTGTTAGTGGGAAAAACAAAAAAATAATAGGAAGAAAAAGCCGTCATTAATAAAATGAAAGCCATTCTTCCTAAATAATTATAACTCAGTAAAAATCCCATTTTTACATACATAACAGTGATAAAACATCTACGTGTTCTTTATATAAGTTAATACTAAAAACATGATTCAAGGTGAGTTTTAATAAAATTCCTTTCACCTCATCTCCATCTTCAACCATCTTTAACTGTTTTTGGTGTTTTTCAGAAAGTAAGTACAGATTTCAAACTCGGCCAATCAGAAGGAAATACTGCCATTTAACTGTCTATTATAAATAATTTCAATGTATTTTCTTCTTCTTTGACTCTTAAATGAACTCAGCTTAAAATACCAGATTTAACTAGATAATTCAGAGCATCACAGCTTCAAGCAACAAAACAGAAATTGTTTTTATGACAAATGATTTCTGGAAACAGATTTTGGCACATCAAACGGTACCGTCACAGAAAACATACCTGGTTGTTAAAATGTTTCTCCAACACGAAAACATGAACTGGTAAAGAAACATTCCGTGTGACGTCTCTGAGAATGTGACTCAGAAATGAATCAGGTGTGAACAGAACAACCACCAAAACGGAACAAGAGTCCAGTTCTTCTCAGTTGGACTTGAGAGTCTAGGCTTTATTTTGAAAATGAACTGCACTTCATACATTCACCTGCAGGCCTCTTCAAACCTGTTCCAAATGGGACTTCTGGGTAAACGCCTCAGACGTCTCAGAGTGAGGATTCATGGGAACATTAGTCTCTCAGATTGTTGATGTGAGCACAGATCTTGAGGGCGGGTCCTAATTTGATATTCATGGTGGACATGAGATGCTCCTCCTTCAGCAGGAGCAGAGCCTGTCCGTCAATCTCCTGTGACAGAAACTGTGTGGCGAGCTCCTCGCAGCCTGGCAGGAAGAGGAAGAAAGAAGCAACAAAGACAGTGACTAGAGTTGCATCACTTTGGGCTTCAATATACTTTTAGCCATTTAAACAGCAGCCAAGGCTTTTGACACTGTTTACTAAATACAATTTCACTGATTTCAAGTTTAAAAAACAAAAACTGGTAGTTCTAATAGAAAACTGAGTTCTGTCTTTCTACGTGAGGCCTCGCTGAGTAAAAAACTGAACAGAATGAAAATAAAAGTCAGATCTTCTAACCTTGTAGTGAGGAGATGAACCGTGACACTTCCTCCACACTCCACTGAGAGGGACTGGCAGGAGGGCAGCTGGATGCGGAGCTCTCTGTTTGGACGGGTGGAAGCAGCTGGTGGCATGAAGCTGAGGAGGCAGGTGAAAGAGACGCGGCGTCGTCTTCATCCTCCTCGCCGCTCGACTCCTCGTCCGAGTGGCTGGATTCTGAACGGCACTGCGGGGAAGAGAAGAGGAGGAACCAGTCCTTAAGTGTTGAACACATTGTTGAGTAGAGATCTCAGAATGGACTTTATAGTAATCAACACTTCCTAAATGTGCTGGACAACATAAACCTCCATATACGGGAAGATTAAAACTCCATAAATACATTCGTACACTAAAGAGGACGGTGCTCATTAAAAACAGTCTTTTAAAAGGTTGAACAGAGAAATGAGGAGGTGGATCAGCTGCAGCCACTAGATGGCGCCACAACTCATTATAATTAACAAAGTCAAAATAAATCCCAGCTGAACAAACGCTGTTTATTCATTTCTTTTTCATGGAAACTGAGTTCTAACATCACACCTTCACTCAATACTACATAAAGAAAGTAACCTAATGCAACATGGCAGTTTATATGTGAGTGAAGCAAATTCACTGGCACAAAGAACTCCAGCATAAACCCTGGAAATAAAACCAGAATTTAAAAAAACAAAACAAATCCACCTTCCAGTTTGAAACAAAAGACGAGAGTAGAAGGTGGAGCAGCAGCTTGTTTTTACTTACTACTGTCTTTTATTAAGACTTCAACTATAGTCAAACTGAGATCACATGTTAGTGAATACAAACTTTTGAAGATCATGACACAAAAGCAATTAACTAATCCAACTGTATGAAATACAAAATATTCTTTTAAAATGATTCCATTCTATTATTATTAGGACATACTGATCTCTAATGTGCATGAGGTCAATATGAGTAATTTAGATTTTGGAAAAATAAATATCTATGAAATTGGTGATAATTAGCTGCAGCATGAAATAAGTAAAATATCCAAGTTGCTCAGCAAGATAACAGTAATACTTCAAGACAGACTTATTCAAATAATTCATAAAAAGGAACCCGTCTGACTTCCTCTCCCACCTTGGCAGGTATGGGTTTTCCCGCGATCTTTGCACTGGCTATTTCTGAGCTCGTCCTGCGGGGAACTCTTCTCCGGGCAATTCCTCCATCGTCATCGGAGTTGGAGAAGTGATCCTGATCCTGAACCTGATCCTGACGCTGGCTGTGACTCTGTCTCACGGAGAAGTGCTGCCTGAAGCTGACGTTGTACCTGGGGAACCAATACATACTGTATCGTAGACAAAGAATGACATATACGGTACTGAAAGCAGGACGAGCAACACAGTTTTTATCTCTTTGCACCACGTGGGCTGTAGATGTTTCACACACTCAGCGGGCAAAGAGACAAAAGCAAAGCAGAAGCAAAAAAAAACAAAAAAAAAAACAGACTTTTTTTTAAACAATGCAAGCAAAAGCATTGTTTTTATAAGACATAATGTAATAAATACAACACGGATAAAGACATGGAGCAAATTCAAAAGAACTTTAAACTAAAAAAAATGGAAAGACAGATTTTAAAAATCATTTCTGTGCATTAAAATGGATGAAAAGTTTGTTTTCTGGTTTTCTTAAAGAAAATCAAACAGAAAACGTTCATGCTGTGAAAAAACCCTGAAACCACCTGATAATTCACACCTGTCACAAGTTTTTACCCTAAAACAACTGAACTGATGAGATTGGTAGGATTTTAGATTGCAGAAGAAGAGTTAATGTTGCATAATGGTCTGATATGAAAGTATTTTATTTTAGTCTGGATTATTTCCCAGGTACTGTGCATTATCTGATAAACTGGTAAATGAGCATCAACAACTTTGTGAAATATGCAGTGGTTGCAGAAGCAAAGTGATTGTTTTAAATGATGCTCATTGCATCTGACAGTTTTCATGCATCTGAAGTACCTCTTAGCACACGACATGGAGCAGAACCTTTTGGTGCCTCGGAACTGACTGGCAGGAGCAAAGTTCTTGCAGTACTCGCACTTCAACACTGAAGGTGTAAGGAAAAAGGAGAAGACAACAGATAATAATTTTGACTTTATCATAAACATGCTGAGTTGCAGTAAAATAATTAAATACATAAAATAATCACACAGTAATGGCTTCCAGAGTCAAAAAAGGTCACGAAATTTGAAGATCGGATTCCTGAGTCGGTTTTTCAGATCGTTACAAAACAAACAAAGTCAGAAGCACTTTCCAAGCAGTTCGAGTGATACCTGTTGCTGTGGTAACTGTTTCTGATTGGTTAGTGTCGGGACTGTCATCGGTTAAATCCTCTCCAGCAGAGTCTTTTACTGGACCACATATCTGAGAGACAAACAGAAAACAGGTCAGAACTTCAGTGACTGTTTACAAACCAACTGTTTACAGATGAAACGTGTCTGAAAAGTACACACAGGGAAAGGTTCCGCCCCTTCCTGGATCACAAATCCTTCTATGAGGTGAGTAAGAACTTGTGGTTTAACGACGGCTTGAGGCGGTGATGCTCTCTCCCCTTGACTGCAGGCCCCCCGGGACACGGAGAGCGCTGGGGTGGGAGACGAGGAGGCTGGAGGAGGAGACGCAGATCCTGAGGAGATGGTGAAACAGAAAAAATAAGCTGTAACTAATCTGAAAAGTTCTTTATAATCCTGGTCGGAATAACGTGGCTTCTTACCTGTATTGTTACCTGCAGTGATTTGATTGGCTGGGGGAGTTGAGGACAGATCCCTGACTGGCTGGAGTCGTGGGGGGGAGGGTCCGTCTTCATCATTTGCTGAATTGGAGTCCGATTTTCTTTTTAGAGAGACGCTCGTCTGTTTTCCCTTTAGGAAATAAAAATAATTAAAGGAGGACAAAAGAAGTCAGAAACACAATGATAATCAGTAACATTTAAAAAGGCAGAATGATCAAAAATAATAATAATAAATACAAATCTGTTCTATTTGATAAGATGTTTGGTTGGTTGGTGGGAAACCAGCTGACCTGTGGTGTCTGACGTCCTGATGAGTCTCCATTGGTTGTTACAGCAGCTGATGATCCTCTCTGCTCCTCGGTCACCTGTGGGAGGGATTGTGTGGAGCGAGACTGCGAGGGGGGGAAAGATGAAATGGCTGTGGGCTGAGAGGAGGCGTGGCTCTGTGCTAAAGGTCCATTCTGACTCTGTGCAGAGCTTTGACTGGCCTGTGGGTGCACTTGAGATGCCTGAGCCAGTGGAGGAGCCTCCTGGGGAGTCTGAAGGGCCTTCAGCCCCACCCCTCGACCAACCACCCCACCCTCCCTGGAAGCAATGGAAGCCACCATGGTGAGCAGGCTGGATGAGCTGCTGAGAACTGCAGCTCCTTCCTGGCTGCAACTGCCCCGAGCCAGAGCCAGAGCCTGCGCCCCTCCCAGCGTGCTCTGCCTGGCCCCCACTATCTGGACGGGGATGTGTGGAGGCTGGGGAGGGTGGTTAGAGCTGCTGGCAGGTGATGGGGCAGGAAGGATGGGAGGGGGGTTTCTTGAAGATAGAAGAGGCAGCCTGAGTCCCTGTAAAGTTTTTGGTTGGATGGGGATGGGGCCGTTAGCGTGGCCCGTTTTCTCAGCACTGAGTGAGGACTTCTGCAGAGGCTGCACCACCAGCGTCTGAGCATTAACAGCTGGTTTGATGGTCGCCGTGCCGACCGGGTATCCGTGGGGCTGAGTTGCTGCATTGGACGTCAGGACCAGTGTGTGTGCTGCTGTGGGGGCTGTGCTCCCTGTGGTCAAGGTTCGAGTTCCATGAAGCAAAAGCTGGGAGAGAGGGATGGAAGAGGTGGAGGACGAGGAAGAAGACGAGACACCAGAGGAAGAGGAGGGGTGAGCTTTGAGGTTAGCAGGCTGGGGGTATGTAGGGATTTTGATGTGGGGTGGCTGTGGGTTTGGTTTAGTGGGGGACTGAGCAGTTGATTGGTGGGAGGTTTGGACCAGAGGGAAGACTGCTGGGCACAGAAAATAAATAAAAACTTAGTGTAAGAACCAGATCAATTAAACCTTCATAAACACAAAACCTGAATGAAGCAGGCTGCAGAACCAGAACTGACAAAATCCAATCAAACACAAAACAGCTGATTTATGTAGAAAATAAAAACAATTTTCTGATTTAAAAACAAAAGAAAAATCTGGAAGGTTGTTGTTGTTTTACTACCTGAGTCACTTTTCTCTGGAGCTTCAGTTTTAACACCTTTTGGACTCGAGACTCCTCTCAAAGCAAGATTCTGCGCCTACACGAAAATCAATCCATTATCATGCTGCTGGGCAACAAATCCAGCCAGAAAGTTTCATCTCACCACAAAACATTAACCCCATAACTCCACATACCTGCTCATTATCTAACTGGCTGCTGGAAGAGGACGCCGGAGGTACTTCCTGTGGCTGCTGTGTGACAGTTGCCACGGCAGCGGTTGCTGTGCTACCAGGCATGAAGATGAGCTGAGAGGGAATGGGGGTCCTCAGGGAGCGGTTGACCTGCAGGATGAACAAGAAGTCACTAAACAGGCAGTAACTGAAGCTAAGGTCACATCACGCGGGGAACGAGCCATGACAGGAAACTCACCCTCAGATACATTTGTCCCTGTCCCCCTGCCGTCCCACTCAGCAGCACCGACTGACTGATCGTGGAAGTCGCTGAGGCACCTAAAGGACGGCTGCTGGTTGTAGAACTTGAACCAGATGTTACACTGGCCTGAAGAGGAACAACATGGAACTTTATTATGCACATTTCTTTGGAGTAAAATTGCAAACTTCCAAGAAATTATGAAAATAATATTAGAAACCCCATAAAATCTGGATGAAAATCTCTTTTAATGTGAAACATTCCAGATGAATTTGCAAAGTAACCACTTGCTGAATGCCTTTCCAATCTTTAACTATGTCTCCATAGCTTGTAAATAAACGATTAAGATTGTTTAAACCATAAACAGCAGAGCGTACAGAAGTGGAGCTGGTGGTCTGAGAAGAGCTGCTGCTGCTGGAGGGACTTGACTGACGACTGGCTGCCAGAGTGGCCTGGAGAAAGAGGAAAAGGAGGAGAACGTGAGAAAAGCCAGAGTGGTTACACAGGCTGTCCTGTGGTGGACGGGAGACGTGGCTCTTTGTTTCTGGTCACTGAACCTACAATTCTTCAGCCACATTCCAGAACAAATGTCCACTCCATCCATCACTTCCCAAACTTTTACTTGTGGTTTTATTGGAGTTTAAATTGGCAGTAGCAATGTTATTTTGTTTGCTTTGTCTTTAGTTCTGTCCTTTTTTTTGCTTTGTCAGTCTTTCAAGAGACTTTAAAATATCAGCTGTACATCAGTCTACCGTCTCCCTAACTAGGATCAGACTGTGACTAAATGAATCAGGATGTGCACGTGGGTTTCGGTTTGTTTTGTGGTTTCATTTTTAATATTCGTGTTGCACAGAAACATATTAGATGGCAGATTTCTGAAAACTGCACTTTAAGCCATTTTCGTTTTAAAATCTTGATAATAGTGACTGTATGCATCAACCTAAACATGGCAGCATTAGAAAGAAGCTCACACACCTTCACTTGTTGCACAGCAGCCAGATTCTGCAGCTGAGCGCTGTTGATCTGCTGCTGCAGCATCAGCTGCTGGAAGTACTGAGCAGCATTCGGTTGCCTCTGCAACGCCTGCAGGGCCTGGGAGGAGAAACAGAGACAAGATCAAACTAAACCGCACATAAAGCATATGGACGTGAAAACAGAGACGAGTAAATGAAAAGGAGTATTGTTAAAGGGTGCAGTGACAGGAAGTAAGGAAAGAAGGTGGAAAGAGAGAAATGAGGACAGAGGGAGGGATGTGGTTGCAGCTCCCTGCCAGCTGCCTGATGTATGAGCAGAAGCTCGTACAGTAATAAGTTGAGGGATGAGAGCGAGCGCGGCGCGTTGGATTAGTATGTGCAGGGTGACAAAGACAGATGGTCGCGCAGGATGACAAAGGCTTGAGAAAATCACACCGAGTCTCTGTCAAACCAGCTGCCTCCATCTCTTTCTTCTCCTCACATCTTCAGTCACTTCATCGCCTTCTCATCAGTTTACTCATAAATCATTTACTATTAAAACAAATAAGATTTTCTTCCTCACATACACAAATACACTTCTGGCAGCGTTATGTACGTTTATCTAGTTGGCTCTGAAACAATAAGGTGGGATGTTCACTTTCTAAGAAACTCATTGTTATTTGGAGAATTTAACAGAATTCACAGCTGAAATCAAACTGGATTCAAACCCCCAGGCGTCCTCCCTTCTTATTGAATAACCCTGAAGCTGCATGTAAGGGTCTAACCACTCAAGCTCTGTCATTTAGTTAGAAACTTTGGGTTCAGAAAAGCCCAACATGAAATGCTGCAGGGTTATTTAAATCTACCTCACACATAACGACACGTCTGACTCGTACGAGCCGAGAGTTAAAAAACAATGTTGTTCCGACTGGGAGTAAATCTTTAACCTGTTCACGAGATGGTCAAAGTTAAAATCTCTGTCTTTATTATTGTTTTGTGTTTTCCAAATGATAAAGCTGTTGTGCTGAGTCACCTTTAATTACACACTCCAAAAAGGCTTCTCGGGATTCGAGTGGCAGACACACAGGCATCGACTCTTAGGGATGTTTTGACCACAGGAATCTTTTCCAGGAACCAGGAACTTGGTGGGGGTTCTTCAACCGACACCACAAAGACCCTGGAACTCTGTTTATGTTTGTGTTCTCACAGAACCAATGTACCAGGTTTGTTTATCTCTGATCTGGTACACATTCCCACAGAGTTTGGATGGAATCAGAATAAAACCACGACCCAGTAATCAGCTGTAAAGGTTTAATTTTCTACCTCGTGCCGTCTTTCTTCTCACAGACATCCGCAACCATAACAAATACACCCCCACACAGGCAAACACACACCCACCTGAACCGCTTGTCTTTCATACAGAGACATGGAATTCATCGGTGAGGGACGGGAGCTGGTCCCAGAAGGTGAGCTCCCATTGGTAGAGGCCCCCTGCTGGTTCTGCTCTCCATCTGTCTCCATGGCTGCTGAGGAGACATTACAGATGTAGTTCAATCAAACAGTTAAACTGAGAAAAACAAAAAAAAAAAAACTTTTTGTTTTCACGCGAACTTATTTCATTAGGATTATTTAATTGGCAGAGGACGAAAACATCTCAGCATCCCACAAAACCGCTGAGATGGTTCAAACAGCCCAGAATATTAGAAGACCCGCCTAACAATTTATTGGTCCCTTTTTTTCCTTTAACAACCAAAAACAGCTCTGAAATCTGACATCCGAGTGTCAGCTGCTGAGTCTGACATCTTCAGATTGAGAGGCGGGGCTTCAGTGGATGGGATTTGTTTGTCTCGCACATCCCACAGACGTTTGATTGGAATCATGAGCGTTTGAAGTCAAAACCTCAAAGCTTTAATGTCCCTCAAACCTTTGCTGAGCCACTTTTGAGAGTTGGTTGGTGTCATTATCCAGATGAAAGAAGCAAGTGTTATTAGAGTTGACAGTTTTTATTAAAGGGTGTATTCAGACAGTGTTCAGGCGGGTTGTACAAGTCAAAAAAACATCCAATATTTTCCTGCAGACGCTGACACGCTGCATGTTTCTACAGAGGTGGAGCAAAAATATCCTAAAGATGTCTTCAAAATATTCAGATTTTTATCATGCATCACCGTTGCTTTAGATCTCCGAGGCTGCAGCAAATAATTTGCAGATTAACAACTGAAACTCAAAGAAATATTCAGACAAAAACACAATATGGTTATAAATATTCCAGGACAGATATAACAGGTTGGATGTAGCATCAGACGGCTGCACTGATTTAAAAAGATCATCACAGATTCCCAGTGTAAACAATATAAATATGTAATTGCTGCAACTTTAATATTTTTGCATCATCGTTTTTCTTTGTAGCACAAATTGATGCAGTTTTGATCCTGAACTGATAGAACAGACACAACTGTCCACATGTTATCACTCATCTCTGCAAAAAGCTACAAATTCAAGCAGATTTCTGATAACAAAATAAATGCAAATGTAGAAAAAAGTTCATTAGAATTTCACCCCCTTATTTGGTTTTGAAGATGAAATAAAAAGCAGCAGAAATGAGATTGAGTCGGATGTAGGACAAGTCTTCTTACAGAACAGGTGATTAAAATATCCCCTGGGACCCATTTAAATCAGGTGTTCATAATCCATCTTTTATTGCAGCATCTTTATTACTCCTCCTCCTCCACCTCCTCCTCCTGTTCTACTCCTCTCACACCATCCATCCAGTCCCAGCAGGCAGCCAGTCTGCAGCCTCCACAAGCCCAAACGACTCTTTCAGCTGCAACAATCACCTGAGCAGCAGACACGGAGCTAACACAGCTAGCTGCCTCCATGCTTCAGACCAGTTGATACCAGATCCACAGGAGGCGAACCGCTGCTGTCTGGCTTGTTACCCGGGATCTCGGTGCTGCTTACCGTCACCACTCGGGGTTTCTCGGCCTCCTCCTGCACCGGCTCCCGCAGCAGGTCGACTCGGAGCGACTCGGCGGCCTCCCGGGCGGTTCGTTAACGCGGTGCTGCTTCTGTGTTCCTGCTTCTTCTTCTGTGCAGCAGCAGTGATTTTACTGCTCTGCATATATTTGCAGCTGATGTGTTGTTCGGAGGGAAACGCCTCCTTTTTTTTCCTTTTTTTTTTTGCTGCTCTGCCCTTTCCGGCGCGACAGGATGACGGAGCAGGACGGTCCAAGGGGGGTGGGACGGGGGGACCCCCCCATCCCACCCCCACTGGGGTCCAGACACAGAACTTCACCACATGAGTTTCTGCTAGAAAAACATTTGAGTTTGCAAAACACGACAAATTAAAAGTAAAAACAAAGTGCAAAAATAAACAAAAAAATTATTTTAATAGTTGTTGTTGTTGTTTTTTTTTTATAAAATTAATTTCTCATGAAGATATTCAATTTAAATATTAAAATATTCCAATAGCTGTCACAAAAACAAACAACAACAAACACTGATTTTCAGTCATGTTTACATCCATCCAAGTAAAGTAGCTTAAAATAGATGCAATATTTACATCCATACAATAAGAACACAACACACTGCTTTTACTTTGTAAAATTGGTACAGAGTTTTGATTCTCTTGTCAAACCTGCATTCGATCATCATTGCTAGTCAGGATCTACACTGAAAACTGCCCTACGAATGTGTTAAAGAAACAATCACAACACTTCCTATAACATGATCATTTTATTTAACAACGTTACATGTCTGGTATGTACAGGACAAATAAAACAGCTGCACGGCTTCACTGTGTGCGACACAGAGGAATGTTAAAAAGCAGTAAATATTCACACTAAATTCCCTTTTTTCTCTGCATCAACGACCCACTGGTACAAAAAGAATCAACAGACAATGGCTGTGATGTGTCAAGTATAATTCCAGTTACTGTATACTGCATTTTCCACATGATTTAAGGATTGCAGCTCTAAAATGAATACACTGTGTAGCCCTTAAGCTACTCGTGTTCATGGATTTACATTTAAACCTGGTACGTCAATTTAAATTACTATTCCTGTTGGATTTATGGCAATAAGAGACTGAATGAACAAAGTAGGGACTCCTGAAACAATTCACATGGTAAATAGGACAATTTTCACAAACACACACTAAATAACAGTCTAAACACAAAAAAAGGAAAAAAAAACTCTTGTTACATGACTATTTACACTAAAACACCACAGTAGTCATGGTCAGACGTAATAAAAATCCTAACAGCCAAATATCATGTTGAGAAGATTTTCATGAAGTTACATTAAAATCTCTAAGAATTATTTCAAGAACTTCTGATTTAAATCCCAATAGTTCAGACATTTAATGTGAAATATGCCAAACTAGCTCATAATTAGGGAACACAAGTTTCTTGTAACCAATAATGATGGCAGCACCTCTTGGACATAAATAAATGTTTTTTTCTTTTATGTTTTATAATTATGGAGTAAACTTATAGCTGCCAAAACTCAGTCATGACAAATAGAGTTTAATCTGACAATGCAAGTCTGTTACCACGTGAAGGAGCACAAACACAACAACATCAGCCAGAGACCAACTCTTAAACGAACACAAACAGAATGGTCAGTGTTCAAATGTCTAAAACCTGACAAATTTGTGGCAGTGTGCATCCCCCCAAAATGATAATAAAATAACACATAACCATGCACCTTACATATATAGAACTCTTTTAAAAGTACATATTTACACATGTTTTATTTGTACAGTGAGTGGAGAATTTTGAGTTTGCACTTGTTTATACCATAGAAGCACCTTGATGCAGGTACTTCTTTCAGTTTCATTAATTTCTGATTTTGGGTACTTTTAAATATTTCTGCGATGGATTGAAATCCTTTAAATGTCTTTTAGAATTGCAAAAAAACACTTTTCCTGTTTTAACTGAACAAGAAGACCACTAGAATACACATTTCTCAATCTGTGAATCACTTTTAAACAGATAGCTTGTACAGCTTTAAGGAAACAACTAGTTTTTTTTATAATGCTTTCAACCAGTAGAAACTTTTTGTGTATTTACATCAAATATCATGGCTTAGTCTTTAATTTACCACTTGAATCAGTTTAATCACTAACCTTTCTTATTTCAGCCAAACGTATTTCTTTATTTGTAATTCTCTCTGAATCTGAAATTTAACTTCCCGACTCTATAAAAAAAGACAACACGCATCAATCTTGGAGGTATCTGATTTTGTGAGATCATTAAAGGCATTCCTGACATGTTACAGAAATTCAACAGAGACACAGGTTTGGTAAAATTCAGCATTAGTGCAAACAGAATAAGTGTATGAGCTACAGACAGAAGCAGCACCTTCACAAGAGGGACTGAATACAACATCAAACGCAATCAGAGAGAAGTTTAAAACACACCTCCCTGAGTGCAAACACAGTACGTTACTACCATCCACAAATACAGGAATATACACCAACACCATGACTCCAAATTCAATATTCTATTTCCAAATCGGTTCACATCAAGCGATGATCATCAGCAAATTTACAAACTTCTTTGTGAAAAGTCTTTCAAAGTGAGGCAAGTGGTGGATACTTTCTCCAAGATAAATATCTTAAAGTACAGATAAAGATAAGTTCTTCTGTCGATACATAAATAAATGTGCTCTTAATGGGCAGCATGGGTGAGATTAGCTTTCTCTACAGCAATCCACACGGTCACAACAGGTTAGAGAAAATATACTTTGTGTCACACAGATACACAACACACTCATACACACTGTACCATGTTATTAATACATAAATCTGTCAAGACTAACTATGCAGACAAAGTGTCACAGCGCTGGCAGCATGGAATAAAGCTGAAATCACATTAGAGTGTTGATAAATTATTTGACTTTCTCTGAATATAAATTTAGGTTGGAACAAATCTGCTGAGAGCACAGCATCATTCTTACTGAAAATCTGGTCTAAGAAACAGAATAAGCTCTTTACTGTTTATTTAGACCATTATCCTGAATTATATTCCCCAAATTCTATTTGTATTTGAGCTTTAATAATAAATAAAACGACTGGAAAGCTTATTTTAGGTCAAAGTTTAGATCTAAAATTGATACATTAGTTGCATTGAAATAACAAAGATCATTTTAACTTGTGATTATTAGGGATTTGTGTTATTTTACCATTTTTTTAACTGTTGAAAGCTGAACAAAGAACAAAGGGAATAAAAGAAGAACTCCTCCAATACTTGAACATTGTCATGTTTCCCTGTTTAATCTAAAGAAAAAATCCACAGGTTGGTTTGTGGGTTCAGAAGAATGCAGTTAGACCTTTTCTTGGTTTCTGAAGCTATTTCCCTTCTCATCAAGGATTATCATGTCTGACATAATTTATAATCACTGAAGTTCAACACAAAAAACAAACCAGAACAAAGACACTTAAAGGAGGACCACAGTCTCTGGAGCAGAGCAAAGTTTTGGAAGATTTGCGGATGAATCAACTGACCAATCAGAATAATCCCAGCTCATACTTAATGTTGGTAAACTACTGTATATCTCCAACCAAGTGAATTTGTTTGTAATCAAATAACTTCATAAATAAAACTGATTCAAAACCCGAAACACTTTCCTTCATTCTTAAAATCTAAGCACTCCTGATTTAGGATAAATAACCTTCTCATAATAAATCTCTGGAGGCAGGTTTGAGTACCACTATACATCTTACACTTGTTTATTTTACAATAATAGCAGTTTTCCTTTGGTTGCCTCGACGCGTCATGGCTAAAGATTCAGCACAGATTGCACATTTTATTTGACCCTTATCTGATCTACTGACATCTTTGTTTACATGTGTGTTGAATGCAGATCAGATTAACTTCCATGTTATTGATAATTGCTCAACAGTACTGTTGTGCATATAAAACAGAGTTAATTTAAACTGCACTTAAACTGATGCAGGTGTTAAACCTCATTGCACATAGAGGTCCCTTCAGACTTACACTTCCAACCTCAGGACCAGAATAAAAAGCATTAAAATGTTAGAAATGTGCACTATGACTATATACTTTCTAAATAAACTTTTTTGTAATATAATAACAATCTTCTGTTTAACAAAAAATATAACTTACATGACACACTGACCTCTATTTATAAAACTATGCGGTCATATAGTAGATTAAGCTAGAAGGGTTGGTCCTAATGGTTGAAGGGTACAGTTGTTATTAAGCAATACGTTAAAGGATATTAAAATAAATTACTGTAAGATTAATATCAAGTCCTATATCTGGTGAAAAAACAAGTATAAACTGTTTAACAGGAGAGGTTATCTGTATGTTTACATACCAGCTATGAATCTTAACCATCAGCCATCTTTAATTTCGCATTATTTCTGTCAACTTTTCATGTTGAGGAACCGGAATGAACACATAACCAAATTATTTAAAAACCTGCTCCCGACTGAGACACTGAGGCTACAGCCATCAATCGTCATCAAGGTTTTATTAATGGCACTAACTTTTAGAAGGATTTATGTTGATGCTGTTAATTCTTCTGACTGACTTCAACAATCAAAGGAACCACATGTAAGATTCATGTGTTCATTCATCCGGTGGCGACTGACTTTGGTAATACTAAAAGTCTTGCCACTTCGTCAGAGAAGGTAGAGCACATCATTTAGAAAAGATCCAATTAAATCGTATCCAATATGGACGCACCTCCAAAAAACATTCAATCAAAATCCACCTACAGATAATGTACAACACTATTCACTAAAATGCAAATTATTTAAAAATACCATTGTTATCCATCTTATTTTATGGCTGACTTGAACAACTGTTTTTATTTTAAAAGAAGCATCTTTCTTATTAACCTGCGCTGGATGGTTGGCTGAACCCTGCTCCAGTGTTTATTACACAGAGTGTCACTCAGACTGAACATGACTTGCCACATTGATGGATGCAGCTGAATTTCAGGAATGTTCAGAATATCAAAGAAAGAGAATTTTAAAAGAAGGAAGTCTGAGAAAGGCTGAAGTTTCCTTGGTTGTTTTTGGATTCTGTGACTTTTCCTTCGTTTAGAATCTCTCTCACCTAGTCAGATTTTATCTACACCTGCTCCACTTTCTCTCCTGTGGCGTTGGGTTTATCTGTGAGTGGTGTTGTTTCAGACGGCTGAGCGGCCGGCGGAGCGGCCGGCGGAGCGGCTGGCGAAGCGGAAGCCGGCGCCTCCACCAGCGGGACCGTCTCCTTCTCTGAGGCTGGAAGTGTTGCTGCTGTGCTGGTGGTGGCAGGAGGGTCCTCAGCAGAGGAGGCGGTGGGAGGTGCAGCACTGCTGAAGCCACGGGCAATCTCATCAAAGGTCTTTCCTTTTGTCTCTGGGACTTTGAAAAATGTGAAGATGAAAAAGAGGATGAGGAAAGCCATGAAGATGAGGAAGACCCACGGCCCGCACCATTCCTGTGGAGAGAAGAGAACGAAACCCCAATTACTGATCATTAACTCCAAAAATACAGAACTGAGATAATTTACCGGTATTGTGCAAACCTAGTCCTAGTTGCATTTAAAATTTAAAGTTGTTCTGAATAATAAAATAATAAAAAAGAGAAAGAATTAAAAGTGCAAATTAAACCAAGTTATCAAGAATGTATTCTCGCACACAGCGCCACCTTTACCTCTAGTTTGGGAAAGCTCATTCCAACAAGGAAGTTGGCTGTCCAGTTGCAGCAGCCGGCAACAGCCATGGCCGCAGGACGAGGCCCCTGGGAGAAAAGCTCGGCCACAATGAACCATGGGATTGGACCGGGGCCCAACTCAAACATGGCCACAAAGAGCATGACAGCCAGGATTGCCACGTAGCTCATAGCTGTGAAGTCCTTCTGCTCATTTAGAGGGAAGGAAGAAACGCCCGTCAGACAGAAATGTAATAAAACATATTCACAGCTTTATTACTGATAATCTCAGAACATCCACAGCTAAATGCTCCAACTCTCATTTAAGGACAATGTTTATTGTGTTTATTTAGGAAAAAGACATAACTGTATTAAAACAAAACATTTTTATTGAATTAAACATTGCTCGGACTTTTACCAAAACCCAGGGGGAATCATTAATTATTTATTTAACTTTATATGTTTCCAAATTAATTCAGTTCAGTCATTAGAATTTTCTTTACTTTTCTTATTTTGATCATTAAATTGAAAACATCATGACTGTTCTGAGCTAAACTCACCAGCAGGAGGGAGATCGTCATGAGCAGAGCACTGATAGCCATTCCACCCAATCCCAGGAGGTGTAGAGTCCTTCGTCCCGCCTTCTCCACCAGGAAGAGCTGCAGAAGAGAGAGGGGAGGGGTTGATCTGCTGCTGAATGCAATCAAACACATGGAGGATTAAACACGAACGGTGCTGTGTCACTCACAGACACAATAGTGAAGATGGTGTTGACGATACCAGCTCCGATGGTGGCGTAGATGGGCTGCTTCACACCTGCTGAGAAAAAGATTCCTGTAGAGTAGTAAAACACCTGAGAGAAGGCAAGAGAAGAAGAGGAAAGAATATAAGTTTATATTTTTATTATAACTGAGATACTTACGTTTTTTTGCTTCCATAGGATTTTTAAGCTATATTTACTTTTAGTTGCTAGTTTTACTACATCTTTCTCAATGTTTCACCTCTTCCTGATTAAACATAGATTTAAGTATTTTTTTATACCAAAATTGTGGACAAATTATCATTGTATTATCACCGACACATGTTGTGGGTCAGAGTTTGTTAGAATGACTCCTGTGTTTTTACTCACAGCGTTGATCCCTGAGAGCTGCTGTGAAAGCTGCAGCATGATGGCGATGAGAAGAGGCTGTCTGTAGAGCGCAGAACGGAACAACTCAGCGATGGTCACCTTCTTCTCCAGCGCCATCTTGGCGCTCTCCTCTTTCATCTCCTGCAGATCTTTACTGACGTCTTCAGTGCCGCGCAGACGAACCAGCGCTGTTAACAAAATGGAAACAGGTTGCGTTGTAGCTCATGTTTTTCATCTTGAAATGTGTGGCCACCATATAGAAAGTGAAAATCCTTGTCACAATAACATTTATTTTTGCATCTTAAAATTCCAATTCCATTCTGCAAAATGTGCATTTGTGACTGGTATTTAATTGACTTTTAAGACACCCAATTAGTTACCGTGTGGACCCAGACCTGTTTCTATTCAAGGACTTTGGAGTGACTCATCTACAGTGGGGCAAAAAAGTATTTAGTCAGCCACCAATTGTGTAAGTTCTCCCACTTAAAAAGATCAGAGAGGCCTGTAATTTTCATCATAGGTATACCTCAACTATGAGAGACAAAATGAGGGAAAAAAATCCAGAAAATCACATTGTCTGATTTTTAAAGAATTTATTTGCAAATTATGGTGGAAAATAAGTATTTGGTGACCTACAAACAAGTAAGATTTCTGGCTTTCACAGACCTGTAACTTCTTTAAGAGGCTCCTCGGTCCTCCACTCGTTACCTGTATTAATGGCACCTGTGTGAACTCGTTATCAGTATAAAAGACACCTGTCCACAACCTCAAACAGTCACGCTCCAAACTCCACTATGGCCAAGACCAAAGAGCTGTCAAAGGACACCAGAAACAAAATTGTAGACCTTCACCAGGCTGGGAAGACTGAATCTGCAATAGGTAAGCAGCTTGGTGTGAAGAAATCAACTGTGGGAGCAATTATTAGAAAATGGAAGACATACAAGACCACTGATAATCTCCCTCGATCTGGGGCTCCACGCAAGATCTCACCCCGTGGGGTCAAAATGATCACAAGAACGGTGAGCAAAAATCCCAGAACCACACGGAGGGACCTAGTGAATGACCTGCAGAGAGCTGGGACCAAAGTAACAAAGGCTACCATCAGTAACACACTACGCCGCCAGGGACTCAAATCCTGCAGTGCCAGACGTGTCCCCCTGCTGAAGCCAGGACACGTCCAGGCCCGTCTGCGGTTTGCTAGAGAGCATTTGGATGATCCAGAAGAGGATTGGGAGAACATCATATGGTCAGATGAAACCAAAATAGAACTTTTTGGTAGAAACTCAACTTGTCGTGTTTGGAGGGGAAAGAATGCTGAGTTGGATCCAAAGAACACCATACCTACTGTAAAGCATGGGGGTGGAAACATCATGCTTTGGGGCTGTTTTTCTGAAAGGGGACCAGGACGACTGATCCGTGTAAAGGAAAGAATGAATGGGGCCATGTATCGTAAGATTTTGAGTGAAAACCTCCTTCCATCAGCAAGGGCATTGAAAATGAGACGTGGCTGGGTCTTTCAGCATGACAATGATCCCAAACACACCGCCCGGGCAACGAAGGAGTGGCTTCGTAAGAAGCATTTCAAGGTCCTGGAGTGGCCTAGCCAGTCTCCAGATCTCAACCCCATAGAAAATCTCTGGAGGGAGTTGAAAGTCCGTGTTGCCCAGCGTCAGCCCCAAAACATCACTGCTCTAGAGGAGATCTGCATGGAGGAATGGGCCAAAATACCAGCAACAGTGTGTGAAAACCTTGTGAAGACTTACAGAAAACGTTTGACCTCTGTCATTGCCAACAAAGGCTATATAACAAAGTATTGAGATTAACTTTTGTTATTGACCAAATACTTATTTTCCACCATAATTTGCAAATAAATTCTTTAAAAATCAGACAATGTGATTTTCTGGATTTTTTTCCTCATTTTGTCTCTCATAGTTGAGGTATACCTATGATGAAAATTACAGGCCTCTCTGATCTTTTTAAGTGGGAGAACTTACACAATTGGTGGCTGACTAAATACTTTTTTGCCCCACTGTAACCTTCACATTACCAAACCATAAGTCTTCTTCCCCTCTCTGCTCTGTCTTTCTGCAGCGCTCACTCTTCCTGTTTTACAGCAGGAAGTGAAGCTCTGGGAGTGTTTACCTTTACGAGCCTGCTCCTCCTGTTTAAGGTTGATCAGCAGGAAGCGGGGGCTCTCTGGACAAAAAGGCAGCAAGATGCACTGCAGCACAGCAGGGGCCACAGTGAGGGCCAGCAGCAGGGGCCACAGCTTTTCAGACCCCAGCAGAGCCTCCAAACCAAAGATCTAAACCCAAAAAAACACATGAGCACATCTGGATCAGTTTTAAGGATTTAAAGGTAAATGGTCTCCAGATTGAATCCAATCTGATAGAAACTTCTTGACCATGAAAGTAATTTAAATAAGTGAGTCAGTATGTTACTTGATGTTTTTTTATCTTTAAGATAAATCTTGTTTCATTTTATCTGTTTATTTATTTGTATTTATTTATTGTTTAACAAAGTAATAAGAATGAACATGAGCTTGACTCAAAGTGCATTCGAGAAAGTTTGACCTGACCTGAGCGATCAGGATGCCCACGACCACACCGAGCTGGTGCAGAGTGCCGAAAGCTCCGCGCAGTGGTGTGGGTGACACCTCACCCACATACATGGGAGTCAGACCCGTAAAGAGACCACAGAACAGGCCGATGACCAGGCGTCCGGCGATCACCATCTCATAAGAGGAGCACATGGTGGAGAAGCCCATGAGGAGGCCTCCGATCACAGCCAGAGAGTTCACCAAGAACATGGAGCGTCGCCTGAGGAGGGGGAGGGAACAGAGCGCTAACCGTGAAAAACGTTTTCTAAACTTCACATTCTGTTTAAACTCTATAGTCTCCAAAGTTTTCAGCTTCTCAACTGATGCATTTACAAATGATTAGAGAAAAAATGCTACCATTTGGCAGCTAATGAGATAAATGATGAAATGCTTTTCTAAGTGTGGCGATGTGATTTGTTTTCTTTGTTAATTACATAGAAATTCAACAAAAACATGCGCTTTGGACAGATTTACATCAACAAATAGAAAATAAACACAACAAATAACTAACAAGTAACAAAATGTGATCAGTTTTATATTTACTTTATGAAAGCATTAAGACATTTCCCTCCTACCTCCCAAATCGGTTGGCCATGACCCCCACGCTGAAGGAGCCCACCATGCCGCCCACACTGAAGATGGAGACAGCAACACTCCATACGATGGTGCAAACCCCCGGGCTGATGGGCACGCCATAACGCTCCACCCAGGTGTCATTGAAGAAAGAGCGAAGTTTCTGAATGAAAAGATGGAGAACAGAAGAGAAAAAAGCGATTATATGACCAAATGTATGAATTCAGAATTGCTTGTGGATCGGGGTCTTCTGTCTGAGTCAAATAATAAAGTAATTCTAAAATAAAACTTGAAGGCTCGTCGTCTGTCAACAAACACAAACTGAAGTAATAACTTTAAAATTATCTGCACTTTTCATGATGGTTCAAGTTATTGTTGATTTACTAAAAGATTTCAGCACTTAGCAGGTTAAACCTTATTTACTGACCTTCTCTGGCGCATTGATGACTCCTGTGTTGTAACCAAACTGCAGCGAGCCGATAACGGCGGTGCCCAAGGAAAAGAGGAGGTAACCTGTAACTTGTTTTTCCTGAGAGAAGAGACAGGAAAGGAAGAAGAAGAGCAGCAGAAGAGAAATGACAAGAGCAAATAGAATATTGTGGAATTAATATCATGGAGACTCAAATCTGATAAAACTAGAGCATCATATTTGTGACCAATAGCTCTTCTGACTCTACTTGACAAACCAGGAGATAATTACCTAAATGAAAATAAAATTCAATTCTGAACCCATTCACTGATAATGAGTCAGGCTCATAATAAACTAATCAATTTATTTATTTAATGAAATCAGAGGAGACATTTTTACAATTAGATGTTTAGATGTCTGTCATCAACAAGACTCAGTAAACTTTATAAGGACTTTGTGTGCAAATTGAGGATTTTAAGAAATAAATGATCCCACAAACAAGCTGTGAAGATCTTTAAATACTTCAAAAACTATTTTGGCATAAAAATACAGGTAATATAAAGTGCAACTGGGACTTGTGCATTCAAAGGTAGATCAGCAGGAGTTCTGCTACAGCATAAAAAAATCCGCACTAACATAAAGAAAATATTTGCATATTTGAAAAAGACTTTCAAAGACTTCAAATTCAAGACAAGGATTTGTAAATTTCCATTTCAGGACTTCTTCTGTAATAAATTTAATGAGATTCTAACAGTTTTCTAATATTATTATTATTTAATGATGATGATGATGATAATGATTACTATTAACAGCAACAACAAGAATAATTTTTTTAATCATTATTATCATGATTATTATAAACAAGTTAAGGACAATATTTTAGTCACGGATCAATAAAGGTCAGACTTATTAAACATCTCTTAAGTTGTTTACCTTCAATAATTAATGCACCTCATGGATTCATGTCAAGTCAGACCACAGATGCAGGTTTTAATGTTATTATTTTCTGTACGGATGTTAAGAGGAGACGCTGTGCTGACCGAGCAGAAACAGCTGCTGCTATACGAGACGGCAGAGAAATGTTACTGAGCCTCGGGTGATCCGCTGCCTCTTAAGCGCAATATCAGAAAGAAATAATACAATATTAACACCTCAGATAGACTGTAGCCTAAAGGGACCTGCACTCAACAAATCAGAAATTTAGAGAAATAATTTAAAATATACCTATAGGACTAAAAACCAAAAATCTGCTCAGTAAAAATATTATTTTATCATCAATTTTAGAAAGATGTTGTTCAACTCAAAAAATCAACCACAGGAAGTGTAAAACTGTTTAAAAATTGTTTTTTTTTTGCAAATTATAATGTAAATTCCAGTGAGTGAGTTAGTAAGAGTTAGCTTGCAAGAATTGTGTATTATCCTATATGCTGTTACAGTTAAAGACCTTTTATTTAGGGACATTTTCACAGTGTTTGACCACTGTTTGGCTCCATGAAGGTCACACATCAAACAGCTGTATCCTATTATAACCAAAACCCATGAGCCCACTAAAGACTAGATAACTACAGCAGGGCGTCACCTCGCTGCACTCTCCTCCTTTTGCAGCTCACTCACACCTTGACTGTCCAAACTCTGTCCTGTAGGGACAGCAGGATGAGGACAAAAACACCAAATCCTTTTAACTGATTTTTAAAAAACATCATCTTTACATTGTTTTTCTTTCTTTCATTTTTTTGTCAAAAGAAGGAAAACCATCACATTCTGATTAAAATGGTTAGAATGATTCAACACTGATGGTCTTACATCAGACATGATGACAAATGTCTGAGTCTAACTGATGTTGTGGTAACAGAGTAGCTCATGTTGTCCTCTTCGCGGAGGATCATATATCAATCGACCTTCTCTAAAATTATCCATGATGTTTGCTCATTTAAAAACACTTTAAAGGTAATTAACATTATCATTTACGCAACCTTTTCTGGATTTAACAAGAATAAAACTAGATTTTCAACCAATAACCTTTTAATTGTGCTGTTTTGTTCCGTTGTTTGCGTATCATTAAGTTCCCTGAGGATTTAGCAGAGACTGAACAGTGATCAATAATCCTTTCATCATAGCCTGAAAGCAGTGTGGGCGTGTCTGATGCAGATGGAAGAAGACTTCGGTACACTATTATTTGAATGAAAACTAAGAACACTAACAGGTATTTAAAGTCAAAATCAGAAGAAAAATGTTTAAAGACCAACCAAACTGGATATAGAACAGAATTCTATTTAAATCTAATAAGTTATGAACATGCATTACATTTCTGTTAGAAAACTGTTTTCAAAGCAAGAAACAGAAACTAAACCTTCATCCTCCGTCTGAAGTGATTAACAACGCTTTGCTTTTATTGCCTCTTACCAGAAAGTGCATCTTTTCAATCTTCACCGCGTCCCTCACTAGCGGTTTACATCTCTATTTTGTCATCACGTCACAGTGACTCAGTAAATTTTATTAATCGCATGGGAGCATCTAAAATGTTACAGACAAAGATCAGCAGTAAATTTTTCTTAAATCTTTTAGAGCATCTGCTAAATCTTTTTAGCAGAATTTTAAAATTTGACAAGTAGTAAATGTTTTACAAAGTGTTTGAATAGTTTTTAATTTTCAATTTAGTTGTTTGGTGAATTATTCTTCGTGTACTATCTACTTTGATGACACTGCTGAGGCTGAATTAATGTCCCATTTAAAAAAAATAACAGTTCTAATTTTATTTTGAAAACAAATGTATGTCACAGTCTTAATATATCCAATAATATTCTAAAACCTCACTATGTTACTGTATCAATAGATGCCTGTTGCAGCAAGAAGATTAGCTGAACAGATGATGTGTTACTATGGCAACCGTAGTTGTGAAGACAGCATCTAATTTTACAACCCTAATGCACACAGATCTAAGCCTGATAGCTTGTAGCATTTTAGCTTAACATGTTGATTAAAAGTAAACAGAATCTTTAAAAATACTCACATCTTTTAACATAAATCTGTTTGTTTAGCTGTAGCTTTCAGATCCCTCCACCATCCAAAAAGTATTAAATGTTTGCATTTTCACCTATTCTCTACTTTGTTCATCTTGTGACTGTAGTTTTATTGACCACGCTAATAGATAGAGAGCTACATCCATGCAAGCATGCAGCATGGCCTCATAAAATGAGAATAATGAACACTCCTGCTAGTGTAGTGCACAGCAGCCCTGCATGTAGATCTGAACATTTATGAAAAGCACCTGGATCTTTTATCGTGTGACAAATCAGGACTGGAAGCCACAATCCAAGTATGCTGAGCATGTAAAAGTGTTCATTATTTATGTTTGACTATAGCTCATTAACCAGTGTATCATTACATATATACAGGACATGTGGTGCAGGAAAGCATGATGGAATGTTGAATATCTCACAGATAGTAACCCAACCTTTAAAGTTTTCCAAGGATCTACCATATATAACAAAAAATATATCCAACATGTATAAGGTGAGTTAAGGTTATTGTTATCATAACTCCCCTGGCAACACTAACCGAATGAATCAAGACCCTGCTAGTGCTACTACGATGCAGAGCATTGAGTATTGAGGCACAAAAACCTTTAAATGTGTGTTTTTATGTTTGTTTTGAACAATTTCCCTTTAAAGTTATTCTTCACCAAACATATCTGGAACCACAATATCACTAAATCCATCCATTTTTTGTAGGGTGAGTACATTTCTTTCCCCCACATCACACTGTTTTTTCCTGGTAACGATACTTTACAGCTATTATCTGAGACACAGCAGCAGAAAAATTGAGCTATTACCCTTATATGTTTTCCTTGTGAAATTCATCCCTCCTATTTTTAAGGTAACTACTGTTAGCCATGTTTGCAGCACCTACCATACGACCTCATTTGACTTTCTATTAGGCTACTTCACATTTTTCCCCAGACAACCTTTAAATAAATCCCATCAGAGGTGTGATTGGGTTTCACTGATGTCTTGAACTGATGTGTGCAAACAGTATGAAAAAATCTAATTTGGAAAAAAAGGCCTTTTAGCTTCAATATCATATTAAATGGAACTTGAATGTTTTCTTAATATAAAAGTTCACGACATAAGCTTAAAGATGAATGAAGGTAATTTCCATAATGGCAAACACAAATTCCAAGTTGTAGTTTTTAAAGTTTTAATTATTTTAGTTCATCCTTTAATTTACGATCTTTAATTTTTGATTCCAAATATGAAATAATTTACTTAGGAACACAAATTCTTAAACAATTGTGAGACTAATTAGTCAGTTATAAGTGTTTTGATACAAATCCATGTACAACAGTATTCATACAGTAAACACAAACACACATGCTATTCTTCTCACGCCCAGTGACCACATCATGTTCACTAATGGGTGACTCACAGATACATTATAGCATGAATTCTAGCCTCTCTGTCCACACAGCTCTGCTTGGAGACAATGTTTATTTAGATCTCTTCTTATACATCCTCAACTCACATCCTTGAGTAGAATTTCTTTTCTTAAATTTATTTCAGCAGCACTAAACCAGCGTAAGGTCTGGAAGCTGGTCTTTAGACTGGGTCATATAAAGAAAAGGAAGAAATGACTTACTTGTGCCTCCATTTCCTGAAATCTGTTGGCTGGCTGATCACGAGTGAATTATAAGATGCAGAGAGGAAGCAGCTTCAGGTGGTGGTTTACAGTTTCACCGCTGGCAGCTGCAGTATCACCAAACCTGCTTGGTCGCTGTCCGTGGTACCGAAACGGTTCGGTGTCCTGCTCTTCTCCAGAAATCCAACCTCCAATCAGCAAAGGAAACGTGTTAAATCTGAGCGCTTTTAAAGGAAAGACATTCAAAGATGTTATCTACAATGTCGGACAAGCAGTGGTTTTGTCTCCCCCCCAAGACATGAGCACATTCCTAATTCTGTCCCCAACCTGGTCAGTGAAGAGACATTCACCTGTCGTGACTGTGAGACACCCTGGACCGGTGTGTAGAAACCCTCGGTGGGCTGCAGAAAACAGATTTGCAGCACTGCCTCATTCAATCCAGGGGCTGCGAGGAAGACCGCACGTAACACGCAATTGTTGTCATTATTTCGTCTGTGATCAGCCTATCAGAAGCGGCTACGTCATTATGTTGTCCCACCCTTCGGTTTTTGCCTGCAGAAATCCATGATTCGGTGCAGCGCATCAGTGAGGCCTCCTTTTTAAAGCTTTTTCGGTTAGTTGGTCAGCGCAATTAAAAGTTGAATGAGCGCATGCGCGGCGCGTGGGGGGATGGTGCGGGTCAGTAAGGGTCATGAGGATTGTATATGATTACAACCCCCGCCCTCCCTTTTGTGCTTCCTGACTTCCTCTCTGGTGTCCTCCATGATGCCTCGTGCTGACATCATGACCTTGATAGCTGCTGATGCTGATGCAGGCCCGTTTCTAGGACAACTAGTCACGTGAAGCAGCATAGAGGATGCTTCTGTTTTAAAGCTGTAACTTTTGACACTTTCCTCTTTGTTTGCAGCAAATCTAAATTCATTATAAGTGAGACATTTATCACTGACCCTAAAAATGAACTGCGACTAAATGAAGTTCTGGACACATGTCTGCAAGTGAAGAAAAACTTACAAATTTATTTTGATGCAGTTCACCGAGCTTTCTAAACTAACTCCTGCTGTAGCTATCTGTAAGAGAAGACTAAATAAATGTTGAAAATGTTCCAATAACAGACCGACAGAAAATAATCCTCTCCATCATGTCTTTGCAGAGATGATGATGATTTAGAAAAAAAATGCATCATCTTTGAACAGTTATGTAGCACTTTGTGCCTGTTAAAACAGTTGTAGCTGTAGATCCTGCTGAGGCCACACTATTAGACTTGCAATTTCACCACAATATTGTTATTATTATCATTATATTTTTTTATATATGTGAACGTCCTTTTGAAACTGACTTGTGTGATGAGTCTATGCGGGGTGGTGGAGCGCTGCAGCATTCACTGGGTGACGGGAGGACTGTTAGCCTGAGTTACCCTGAAAAAAAAAAAAAAACTTTCATGCACCGGAACAACATGAAAAATTCATGCAGAAATCTCACAAACCTGGATCTTTCTGCAACAGAGCAGGAGGACACGGAACTTCAGCAGGTAATGAAAACAATAAGCACAGTAAAAAAGTCCACGTTTAACACCGTTCACTGAGTCATGCATTTTATTCAGACTAGTTGATTTAATACAGAAATATCAGCAAATTTCAAATTAAAATGAGAAGACAGGTGGTGAAAACTGTGCTTTTAAATCTTCCCAGCAAAAGATCCTGCCTCTATCTGATCATCCCATTTCTGAACCTGGGAGAGAGCAAGAGAAAGAAAAAGAAATGTAAATAAAATAACAAATAAAAAACATCACAGCATACTGCAATCAGAAGATAAATCATGAAAGTTATATTTCATCTAAAAGGCCTGTTTAGTTCTGATCCTGGTCTGGGAGTTCCAGGTTTATATGTAGTTTTGACTGAGGTTAAGCTCATTAAAGTCACAAGGGTTGCAGACACGCCCATCCCTCCAGAGAGTCATGACTCAGCAGTTGCATTCACGTTTCACAGTTTGGATTGTTGTCAAACTGCCTGTGAAGAAGCTTCAGTCAATGACACTGAGACGTGATTAAATTGAAAAATTCCAGAAACATTTAGAGACTTTAAGAGTTTTCTGTCTCAACTTGAATAGAAGCAGGTAAAAAATTATTATTTTTTTTATAACATTCCTTTATTCTTCTGACTTTGTTTTTTCATCTGGAACTTTGCATCCTTCACATTCCGTTTATTCAACCTGCTGCTGTTGTAGTTTTTTTCTTTATCAATGAATCTTGAAGGGGACAGTATTTCTAGAAAACCTGATTATCTAAATAGACTGGTAAGCAGTAAATATTATGTTTCTCCACAGGAACATACCCAGCCTATAGGACACAGGCTCTTGTAAACCCTCCGGTACCACTGGCAGGGGGCCGTGTCCTGCTGTTTCGCTGACAGAGCTTTATTGCATCTGTGGAAATCTATCAAACAAATAAAAAAAAACAATAAAACCAGCAAGAGTTGTTATCACATAATGACATACATAATATTCCATATGACATTTTCTCATTCTTTTAGTTTTTAATCCATCAAAACTAAATTGTTTATTTTTTCATGAAAAAATCATTTTGTCTGACATTCATGCAACATTTGTGCATGTTAAATTCTTTATTCTCACCCCATTTCTGATAATTAAGATGAATTTGATGATTTTTTTATGATGACGTTTGGACTTTCTTAATATTATTATGATCTAAAAATGTGACATTTTAAATAATAGAAATTAGAACCAACTCAGTTTTAACATCTGTACAAAATTTCTTATATAAATCAAGTTATTTTATCCTTTGTACAGAGGAATGTTTTTTTTTACAGCCTAAGTGGAGTGGAAACGTTTCATACCTCCTGTGATATTTGGCACCTCCTTCAGGTTCTACAGACAACTTCTGCTTAGAAAAATAACAAGTATTAATCCCTGATCAGCTTCTTTAGTTTTAGATTAAAAAAACATTAGTTGAAATATTTTTAGCTGTTAATCACTAATCTATCCGTGAAATGTTGCTGTGTCCAGGCAAGATGCACTCAGCTGTAGATTACCTTAAACAGTTTATAAAAACGTGTAATTGCTGATGCTTCACTATCAGTCGGAAACTACATCAATATTTCATAAATCCTCCAACAAATCCAACCTCCAAATCCCCAGAAACTCCTCGTCACGGTTAATCAGACACGTCACAGATTATGTAATCTTCTATTTTTTTGTGCTGCATGTTGAGCTGTGATGCTCCTCCCTCTACATGTGAAGTGACACACTCAGTTTTATTTATTTATTTGGCTATTTCCAGTCCTCATGTTATTTTACAATATTTTCTCTTTTAGTTTTAGTCATTTTTAATGTAAATGATGATGTTGTCTACAGACTCTCTGCTGTTTTCTGAAAAGTGCTTCTACCTCATGGGATTTTATACTGTACATAAAGCCTGGAAACATTGAGTCAGACTGAATAACTGAATCAAAAAAAGATTGTTTCATTATTCATGATTTTTAACAGTGTGTGTTGTGTTTACCCAGATAGTTCTGGTAACAGTTGCGGGTCTGGTTGGTGTTTGGGAACCGAGCATCAAAAGGAGCCGTCCGGTAGTTCTTGAGCTTCTCCTCGATCTTGTCCGTCATCTTCAGCTGCAGGATTTCTGCTTAAATTTACCAACATCAGAATAAATTATTGATTTGTTGAGAACATGCTGATTAAATAAAGAAAATAAAAGTAAATAAGTTAAACCCTTCAAATCAAATATTACTAGTAATAATAACAATTCTCATTGTAACTAACTGATTAGTAACAGATCAGGACTTCATTTGTTAAAAGGTGTTAATAAAATTTTTATTGAATTGTAAAATTTAAATCTAAAGACTGGATAATGTAACACTGACTAAACTGGTGTAAAAATATAAAGTGGAACAGTGAGGTTCAGTATCTGACCCTTTCATTACATAGAAGTTAAAGTCAGGCACGATTTAACTGCACATATATAAACCAAACCTTTAACACTTGACTTTCTTTTTATCGATAAATATATCAAATCAACAAGATTTTGGGAAAAAAAAAATTCCAAGATGTTACATAAGATGTTATGGAAGCAACTCAGTTTGTATCCAAAACATAATAAATGTTTTCACATAAACCCATATTAACCAAATGACATTTTAAAATGTTTTATACATGTTTTATTTAAAAAACACTTTTTAACAGATGAATTTCTCCAATAAACCTGGACTGTTTATTCTCTAACTGATTTAGTAAAAAAATGTTAATTCTTGCTTAAAATTGCCTCCTAAAATGTAGAAAATGTAAAGAGATGCATTTAATGAAATAATAAAACTGCTCACAAGATCTGTTGGATGAATAATTTCACATTAATCTGAATAAATGCTGATGATTAGGAATTTGCAGCACATCTGAAGGAGGTCTATCACCAAGTAGTCAGGATACACTTAAAATTTGTAAGTAAAAATCATTTACAATACCTTATTTCAGTCAAACTCCTTCGTAATCCGCGATTCTTTTGTAATCTGCACACTCACAAAGCATCCTGGGAAAATTAATCCTCCAACAGACTACATATTCTAAGTACAACACTGCCCCCTACTGGACTCATTGTAATGGTACAACAACAAATTGGAAGGATTTGTTCTGCTAAATAATGAAACAGTATCTCGTCCTTAGTTTTACAACATATACTGTCTTATTTTTCAAGTTATATATAATATTCAAATAGTATTAACATTTATTTGTGTTTTTCATTTTATCATTAAAGTGCCATCATTTACAATAAACAACCCACCACATACTTCAAACTTGATTTTATTTTCATTTTACACAGTATTTTACAATTACTGTTAACAGAAAATAAAAATAAAGAATAAGACCACAGCTGCTAAAATACAAGTTTATTTCCTCCATTTACAAGTGGAATCTGATTGACACTTAATTTTCCCATCCAGGTGATATTCAGCTGTTTGTAGCTGTTTGTAGAAGAAAAAAAAGAATCATTGCTGTTATGTAAAGAGCTGTAAAACATCTGAATGCCTGTCAGTGCAGAGCAGCTTTCCTCCTCTCACAGATCCTCCTCAGCTGACTGGAGCACCTGGAGATGAACCAGCTTCTCCTGTAGTTGTCTCCCGGGGTGAGTCGACCACACAGCTCTCTTCCCTCTCCTGTAACATCTGGCTCACGTTCCCAAAACCTACAGACAAAAAAAAAAACAACGAAAAATAAACCCCCAGAAGGCTTTAATCTGTCACCATGGCAACCACTCCCACTACATATGAAAACACAATATATAATTAATGCAGTATCCCCAAATTATAGTACACCAACGCCGAGATGTCGAAATGTACTCAGCAAAGTTACTTCATTTAACACAAGATAGTTTATGTTTCGTCTCATCAAAAAACTCAAAATAACGTTGTTATTTGGTATAAATCAATAATAAATAATTCATAAAAAAAGTTCTTATCTAATTAAAGTGTTAGTTTCTCAGACTGAAAAGGAAAGAAACTGATGTTTTTTTTTAAGAGTTAAATCTCTTTATAAGGTTTATAATATTTACCATGAGCAGCTGTTTATAAGTGTTATTTTATCAATTCTATAATAATGCTGGACTACCAGATGCTTCAAATCTTATTTTGATATTATTTTGAGCTTATTGTGATCCACTATTTTTTCTTCATCATTATATAACAATTGATGACATTTCTCATGGTTTAAACACTTCTATCATTTCTGTTTATTAAACATATATTAAATGAATTTTCATCCAAGCCTATCATTGTGTGTTCTAACATGTTATTATTTTGCACATAATCAGTCACAAGCTGTAAGAGGAGAGTGACTTCAGGTCTGTTCTGGACCCTCCTCAGCAGGGCCGGTTTTTGCTATGGGCAATGTGGGCGACCGCCCAGGGCGCCATCTATGTAAGGGCGCTTGAGCGCCTTAATGAAAAAAATAAAAAGGAATAAAATGACAATAATAATAATAAAAACTCTCAGTTTTCTAGACTACCGCCGCACATTTCCATTAGTGGAGTGGGCGCTGCCGCTGGGGCGCCCTCATTGTCACCTGAACTTGCGGCTGAGAGTCAGAATGCTTGTGTGTCTCCCCGCTCCCTCCCTCCCTTGCCTCAGAAGAGACGAGAAGGCGGCGAGGTATAGACTGATCCCAGGCCAGCGAGGCCATACAACACAAACTTCTTCAAAATTAATTATATTTTACTCCTAAAATTAAAATAGACCCATATCCTACAAGTAGCCTAATTAATTGGGTTATGTGTGAAAAATGGAAAGAAAAAAAATTGGTTTGGTCATGTCATCTACATGAGTCACGTGACGTGACACCGGTTGATGGGCGAGTTAACGGTGATGGAAGATGGAAAAATGGTAATGACCTCGACTCTTCATTGTAATGATGGATCCAAGTAAAAGACCAAAGAAGCCATCAGGTTCCCAGTACAGAAAAAGAAGAAGAGGAGAAACGGGCACAAGATAAAGGTATACAGAATTTGTAGTGACGTAGTGACAGTAGGCTATAGGCTATTACCATTAGCCTCTTGCTAATATTAGCCACGCAAGACGTCTGCATTTGACTTTTAGTTTTCCATCCAGCAACTTACTGTAAGAATTGAGGTATCATGTCATGCAACTAATTTCACCCATAGGCAACCTAGTAGTTTTTGTTTGAAACACTAGAAGTGCAAATTCACACTTAGACATCCCGACNGACTTTTCATTGCTTTCAACAACTGTGGGCAGATAATACAGTTTATCACAAACCTCAATGTTAAATCTTGTAGCATCGCTAACACCGGTTTGACCCTTCCAGTGACAGTAGCTGAAGCAGAGAGGAGTTTTTCCAAGCTGAAGCTTATTAAAACATACTTGAGGTCCACGATGTCACAGGAGCGTCTCTCTGGACTTGCCGTCATCAGCATCAATCATACAGTTGCACAAAAGATTTCATACAATGATGTAATTGATGATTTTGCGTCAAAAAAGGCTAGAAAAGTCAAGTTCTAGATTGCACTTCACACCTGGTAATGTTAATGCCAGTTGTATACAAGGTGAAAAACACATGTTGAAAAATCTGCTACTGCACATTCTGAGCGTTAAATTCATATTCTGTTAATTATTTACTATTCTTCTTTTTGATTTTATACTCCATAAAGTACTTTTTTCTTTTTTTTTTATTTATCTTGTTTTTCTCTGTTCCTGTGTTTTTGTTACATCTTTGTATTGAAGATTATATAATAAAATAATACAAATCATATGATATATTTTATATATTTCAGTGTGTTGGTGGGGTTTGGGGGTAAGTCTGTTCTTTTTTGTGGGGGGAGGGCGCCATGGGATTCTTCGCCCAGGGCGTAAATCTAGCCAGGACCGCCTCTGCTCCTCAGCCTCCTTCTGTCTTTTACACTCACTGTGGTCCTGTCTTCAGCGGAGAGCCATCGCTCCACTGCCAGGCTCCGTCTCCACTGCTGCTCCTCAGAGCGAGCCAGTATGAGTCTCCCTGACTCAGACTCTGTGCCGTTTGAAACAGAAACACCTGAGAAACAAGTCAGAAAATGTCCGAGCCATCATTTCTCCCTTTCTTCTTCAGTAGCTCTGCTGGAGCTAAATCAGGACATTAACTCTGGAACAAGTATAAAAAAACAATAATGACCTCAAGCAGTGGTTCCTTCGGTAAATCTATGTTCTTCATGTTCTTCATGATATTATATGTATATTAAGTGTTATGTGGGTCTTACAGATGCTTACATACAGTATGTCAAGATGGAGAAGTTACCAACAGGTTTAAGATGAAAATAAATAAATAAATAAATAAATAAATAAATAAATAAATAAATAAATAAATAAATTAATAAATAAATAAATAAATAAATAAATAAATAAATAAATAAATAAATAAACAAACAAACAAACAAACAAACAAATAAATAAATAAATAAATAAATAAATAAATAAATAAATAAATAAATAAATATTGACACTGGGGGATTAAACAGTCGGAGTTTGTGCTGAATACGAATCCTCATAAAGGTTTTTGAAAACAGATGTATGTGTCAGACACTACACTGCAGCTTCAGCAGGGATTCAAGCGACACCTTTGTGCTTCTCACCTGCTCCTCCTTGGTCTTGACTGTGACCACAGCGCCCCCCAGTGCCATACAGAGGTACTGACTGCTGATCCAGTTGGCTCTGTCCTCACTGAAGTGGAAACATTTCTCCCCTTGAGGAATCCAACCAGCCAAACATGACCTGCACTCTCTTTCTATTTGGAAGACATGGAATAAATAAATAAATATCTCAAAGACAAAAACAGATAACTGACACTCAGCGTTTATCTGAACTCTAAATAACATCTAAACAAAGACATAAATGTAAGTTTTTTTTTACTGATTTTATCATTTCAAGCTATAAAAACATCTAAATGATAGACACTTCATAGCAAAATGGATAATTTTTATTTTATTTTTTGATTTAAACTCTAAAACAAGGACCAATAAGCTTTTTATCAGTGAACAAAACTAAATGTTTAGAATTCTCTCATTAAATCCTTTCCGTCAGTCAGACTGATTCAGCTGCACATTTATTTTAAAGGTGTATGTTGGAGGAACAGTAGAAATGCTCCAATTTTTTTTTCAACCATTTTTCTTTGTTATTTACTGAAGAATTAGGGATTTATAATTTTTTTTCAAAACCTGAGGACCTTCCAGGTAAGAGCAATGTGGTGAAATGACACTTAACGTATACAAAGATGTTGGAAGTTTCATATTTCTGCCTCTTTACCAACATATGTGTTACCCTAAAGCACAAAGTTAACATTACAACAAGTTGAAACTATTCATCTGTCTTTTCATTCATCTAATACACCATCATGTTTGACCTGAAGCCCCCAAATGCTCAAAACATTTAAAAAGCATTAACTGTCAGCCTCTCACCTCCAGTGGTGGAGTTGCTGATGGGACAGTACTGGTTCAGAGCAGGATACTGGGTGAACAGGAGCTGATGAGACTGGTTGAGCTTCTCCAGTCTGTCTGTCAGAGCCCTCACTTTGGTTTCCTGCAGACTCGACTGGGACTGAGACGTAAAGGTGAGCTGAACCACTGTAGTTTCACACAAGATAGAAATTTAGGGATGGGATTTAGTTGTTGATGAATTCATAGAAAAAAGCTAAAAACAGACAAAAAAAATCAAAATAAAAAATAAATAAGCAGTTGTTTTAAAAAAGTCATAATGCTGGCTTCCCTTAAAGTGAGTTTCTGTAAGAAAAATGCAAACAAATAATATCCAACCTGTCTGAAAAAAGCATTTTTAAGATCATTTTGCTAACTCACTTAAAAAACTCCACAGTTCAAAACTAAACTGTTTCACAATAAAGGATAAGAAGTAAATTAAAATAAACATTTTGACCCCTGAAGCTGTTGTATTCCTGTGTCTTCTCTTTAAAGTCAGCTTGTGTTAACAGTTTGCACATTGAAAAGTTGGGAAAAAATCTTCCTATTTGTAAAACATGGACTACAAACGTCATGTTAATGGAATGATAAAAAAAAACATTTATTATTACAAAGATAAATGCACATTTATGCAGAAGACCTTTGTAACTGATGTGCACGACCTGTTCAGATGACTCATTCTTCTCCTTTTAACAGTGTGGGCGACTACATTTGTGACGAACAACAAGAAAACATACACACATAAGAGCCTGACCCCTAAAGTGAAAAAAAAATACAGTGTGTCTCTTGAAGAGTGGAGGAAATGTTTACTGCTGTACAGTATGTCACTGTGATGAGTAAGCATGTATACTGTGACATTTGGACTTTGTTTTCTCCATTACCATATGAGAAACACAAACTCAGAGAAAATCTCTTCACAGAATGATGTTATTTTTTTTAGCAAGCCTGTTTATATATAAACTCACTGGTCAGCGTCATGAACGCACCATGACTTACTCACAGCAGAGAGTTTGGAGCAGAGTCACGATGGTGAGCAGGAAGCAGAGGAGAGATAAGTAATGGGCGAGCTGTCTGCTGTCAGAGAATAAACCTGAGAAATAACAGAAATAAATAATAATAATAATAATAAATAAATTCACTTAGACAGTTTCAGTAGAAGTAATTAAAAATGTTTTATGAAAAGTGAATTCACCAAAACAACCCAAGATTTCACCACTTGCCTCTGACAGAAAGCCGCCATGCTGATAGTTTGTTTTCTATTTTGGAGAAATACACAGATGACACTTCAGTCACCTCCATGTAACGAGGTTTACAGATTAATAAAAGCATCTGGGACATTGTTTCTGCAAAGAATGTAAAATAAAATCCTTGAAATTAAAACACCAAATAAAACTCAAACTATCAACATGAACAAACTCTCCCTATAGGATGAGTTGGAATTTTCTTTATAACTTTTAATTTTGTCTGTAAATCCAAAACAGAATGAGCTCATAAAACAAAAACTCATTTGCAAATACAACATTTTCACAGTTTTCTCTTAAAAGCCACTTGACAGAACTCAATGAATTCTGAAATTACAAACACAGCGATTTCACCTGAAGAACTTGATCTTTACTTGAGGTGACAAAAAAATGTCACAATGACTCACATTATTAACCCCCCAAAAATGAATGTGGTTATAACATGTCAACTTTTTGCAAAAAAAAATAAAAAATAAGAACGAAAATTACTTTTCTCTGTTGTCTTATTAATGATTTCTTCTTCCAGCAAATTGGATCCATTGTTTCCTCCCATGATGGTCCAATGGAGAATCCTCACACACCTTTATTCTACATTAACACTCAACTTTCATGTTTAACTGTCTGAGGCAACTCCAAACTGCCAAACTGCTGGGACAAAGTACAACCTACAGTCAGATATTTACATATCCATTTTATCTCAAATGGATATTTAAATACTGGTTCCCCTACAACATCATGCAAAGCAGAGTTAAGTCCAGCAGCTGAGAAAGAAAACAGGTCGCCATCGATTCCTTATAGCCGAACTGTCCAACTCCGCGCAGCATCATGTTCTTTATCAAGAATTCTCTTGGTAACAACAACAACAAAAAAATGTGCATGAAAATATTAAACAATAGCATGTCTACGGTGTTTTGAAAAGAATATGTTTAATTAATTGATAGATTATTGTGGATTATGTTAAACAACTAAATCAAACTGGTTTATTTCTGGATTGAGGTTGACAAAGAGATTGAGACAAATTAATTGAATTTAAATTCTTAAATGGTTTTATTCAAAATTCGTACATATTTACAAATGATTTTCTTCCACTTTCAAGTTTTACCATTATAAACATATAAATTTGGCTTGTACACAAGGGGTTGTAACAATTTAAAATATTTACAGCCAAGTACGTGCTATCAAAGGCGAACATAAGCAAGTTTTATATTAATGATTTTACTTCTCTTTTGTTTACACAAATAATACATTTACATAGCAGAAGAAATGAAAATGTATCTAAAGGACAATCACAGAGAAAAGGTTACAAAGAAACACGACATGCATTTGGCCTATAATATATAAGTATATATAAGTGCTTAGTACTTTGGCATTAAATTAGATTGCAGCAAATTTACAGCAAAGCATTTTAAATGCTGTTGTCCAACTTTTGGAAGATTTCAAAAACAAATTTCTGTTTTCAGCACAATGAAAGACGGGTCAACACATGACAGCCTGATTCTGAGTGTAACTCAGACAGAACAGGGTTACGATTAGCAAATATTTAGCAGTTATTGCCAAAAATGTGCTTTACAAACAGAAAAAAGAAAGTGCTATGTTCCTTTTTACATATTTACACTGTGACACGTGTCAAAATATGACAGTTTAATTGTACAAAACACTTTTTTGTTTTTAAATGATACTTGAGAGCGAAGCCATAAGCTCATAGCGTATAATCAGCTTGTTCAGCTCAGCATCAAGCATGTGCATGTGTGTGGATGTGTTGGTGTGTTTGCCTTTGCCATGTGGTTTGAGCTGGTCAGAAATAGGCAGGATCAGGTCAGGTGTTCACAGGTAAATCCACCATAAGCCACTTGTTGACATTATAGCGCAGACACGTTGAGAGCTGGTTAACTCGTACTGGCGCTGGTTGGTGGCTTGACGCCATAACATGACACCTGACATTGAACCCTCTCTGGCTGTTATGCAACAAACCTCAGACAGCAATCCACTAACAGAACATTTACAACATATTCAGTCCTGCATGGACAAAAACACATGATTTGCTATAACACATAAAATGCACATTACATTTTTAAATACCACAGAGCTTCTTCCTATAAAAACTTGCATTATTTTCAATATGAAATACTAATATAATGTGCAAAATCAACATTATTAAGTCATACTATAACCATACCAAAGTCAATCATGCAAAATAATTTTGTTAGTCAGATGTCTTTTCTCTGGCTTCTTTAAGTTTCTTTTTGCCTTCTGTGACGTTTATGTTAGTCGCAGCAAGCTAGTTCATGGCAACCAGCAACCTCTGGAACCGTTCTGTTAAAAGGAAATCCAATTATGTGTGAAGAATCTCTCAGAGCAGCTGCAGTCATGACCGTACAGGCAGTAAATCTCAAGCTTCAAGCCCTTGGGAGCTTTTAATGCTTTCCTGCTGTGAATGTGGAAGAGATCGTGTAGGTGGAGAAGACAGAGAGATTCTATATTTTCACCCTCCATCCATTTTGACACATGCATTAAATCGTATGATCCCACAGCTCTTTCCCTGTGGGGGTCAGTGCTTATGTTTAGTGGCAAGGGTCAAAAGGAAACTCAGTAAGTCCACCGTGAAGTTCCAACAGTTCTTCAGACCACGACATGACGTCACCTACAAGGTGGCCTCCACAGGTTCCCTGGGTGTGGATCTCATTGGCTGTTAAGACTCTGGACCAGAACTGGAGATCCGACATCTCTCCCAGGAAGGACTGTGTGATGTCAAAGCGACCTCCTATTGTGTCCTGCAGAGAGACGAGAAAACGCTGTGTCAAGATTTAAAATGTAGAATAGTGAATTAAATTATGGACAATATTCAGATTTGTTTATGGGAACCTACAATAAACAGAATTTCACAGAGTTTGTTGTAAGAATGCTATTTTGCTACATTTGTCACTAGAAACCTTCCTGTAACATCATCACAAGTTTTTTCAGATAGATAAACAACTGTGTTATAAGCATGTATTAGAAGATCAGCATCAGAACACACATCTGGAAGGTTATTCATCTACAGACTTAAAAGAAAAGGACCTCATGTCATTTCTCATGTGATTCATTGGACTCAGTCACAACACAATTCATGTGTCTTTTGGTATGAGTCAAACCAGGATAATTGTTCTTTAGTAAGTTAAATTATGAGCAGAATAAGGATTAATATTTGATACTTTGATCCTTGATGTAATATTCTTTATAGTAACACCTATACATTAAAAAATAGACAGCTTGGGGAAAATGTACACATCTGATTCCAAGCAGCAACAAGACGCAGACTAATGTCAGAAAGAACGATGAATGACTCACCTGTTCCTGACCCAAAATGAAGATCCCTCCCGGTTTTATGGGGTGCCAGGCTGACAGGTTCTGCCCAGAACCTTTCTTCACGCCGTCCTGGTATGCTTCCCAAACACCATCACGTGTAGACCACGTCACACACACGTGATGCCACTTTCCATCAGTCAAAGTTATCGGCAGTGTCACTGCCTAAACACACAAAATGAGAAGAGAAATTCAGCAGGAATCAAATATTGAACAATAAATCAATCTTTGAATTCATTACTGAGTTATTTGTTTATATATTAATTGATAGTAACATGTACACCCCACATTGTTTTAAAAGTTTTTTAGATCTAAGCCTGGCTCAGTTTTGGAAAAAAAAAAATCTATTTAAGAATTCTTTTTTGTATTATGAAAGATAACACAAGGTCAAATGCACTTGCTTATGTGTATAGGTGAAACACACACAAACACAAATAATAATAAAATAATAATAATAATTCCTCTTGTATTAATATGTCTGACTTTTTCACTCCAAAATAATTCCTCTGCTGTCCATGATGGAATGAGTATATAATACCCCTGATTAAAATGAGCAAACACACAGAAAAAAACAAAACAAAACAAAAACATTTATGTAAACTCAGAATTTTTTTTGATCAGCAAACAATTTTAATATATTAGAACATTTGAGCTCTTTCATTTTTTGTTAAAACCTTATCCATATGGATGGTTTACAGTTAATTAAAAAGCTTAACTTAACCCAATGTATAATAGTTTCATTTGATATACAATGTTTGCAAACATTGTCATATGGACTTTTTGGTGACTGTAGGTTAAATTGCCAGTTTGATTCTTTAAGTTCAAAAGAATATATACAAATCCTTGACGTGGGCCGTTGATTCAATTGATCACAGCCAATCCGTGAGACACAGACAGCAAACGTCAGTTTATCCCACAGTCCTACAGATATTTAGGTCAGTCGGTACAAGACAATAACAAGATTAATTGCTTTGCTGTTTTGTCAGTTAAAATCAGTTTACTTTGTGCTGGGGTAAGGAAGGGACAAATACAATCATCTGTCTTCTGTTCAAGGGGGAAATTGGTGTCTGCTCTTCTGAGAAAAAAAGATTAGGCTGTATAGAATCATTTAGCTCTTTGTAGGTCAGCAATTTGTTTATGGGTTATATCATCTAAACTGAAACATCAAAAGTTCATTTCTGTCTGAACAACCAAAGAAAAATGCAAATCTCTTTCTTCATTCATTGATTTATATTATTCATTTGCAAAAATAATAAGTACATACATATTTATCAGAGTCACTGGATTAAAATGTGAGTAATTTAGCTATATGTAGATTAATTAAAGCTCATACAATATGAGAAGAAAGAGAAATATAAAAAAGAAACACATGTTTTTCCTTTCCCTTTTCAGTAGCTTGTTATGTATCCACTGACTTTCATAGGACTCGTAGGACATGTTTTTCTGCTGTATAACCCCTGTTTTAGCTATTTTCATTGACTTGCCCTGTCGTCTAAATGAATTACAATATACAAGTAAATAGCCCTTAAATCAGGTTTTCAGTAACTAAAGCTTTGTGGTATGATATAGTAACATATCTGTTAGAACCATGATGAGATATGTCTTTGTACAATACTACAATAAATTGCCTTTACCTTGTCATTAATAAGCAGTTCCATTGGATTGCTGCCCCATTCCATGAGTACCAGCTCATTTGCTTGCCCAGGCACAGAGTAAGAAATGGGGGTGCCAAGCCCTGGACCTCCTCCTGGCTTCAGCCACACACAGATAGTTAGGGCGAAGATCTCATTCACCACTGATTGCTTCATCCTGGCATACATGTAATTGGTCCTCATGGGAAAATCAAGCAGGAAAGCAGTGGGACTCTTAAGCTTCTTGTGGTTCCCTAGCAAATGAATAAAAATATTAGATTCATGCCAGTAATCTAAAGAAAAAGCACAGCACTACTCTGTTATCGACAGATCAGTGGTCCCATTGGGCAGTAGGTATCTGGAGATATGCAGTGGAGTTGTTTCTTGTCTGGCCTAGCATTTCTTTCAGTTTAAAATGTCAAGTTTGTTTTCATTTTCTTACTCTTTCAGAACACCATTTGCAGAAATGAACATTCCTGTTGGTGCTGTATATATATATTGAGCTCATTTGCAGGGGATGTTAACTCTGTCCTTTTCCCTGTGTATGTGTTTTCCATGTGTATGCAGTGTACATACCATTGTCACTGCTGTGGTGGAGTTGGCTGAGAACTGCTTCCAGCTTGCTATGACCAGTTCCAACTAAACTTGTCTCCTTATTATGAGGCAACTGTTGTGGAGGATGATCATCGCCATGGTGATGGTCATGGTGGTCACCGTGGTGTTTGTCGTTGTGTACATGATAATGATCATGGTGACCATCGTGGTGACTGTTGCCGTGGTGGTCATCATGGTGGTCATCGTGAGGGTCAGTGTGGTGGTCATTGTGATGAACATCATGGTGGTTGATGTTATGCCTGTCATAGTGACCATGATGCTGGCCATAGTGCCCGTCATAGTGGTGGTCATAACGATGGTTGCTATGAGGACTATGATGATTGCTGTGATGGCTGTGCCTGTGAATCCCATGGTGGTGGTCCTTATGGTGACTAGTGCCATGATGGTCATCATGGTGGCCATCATGATGGCTGATGCCATGATGGTCATCATGATGGATAATGCCATGGTGGTCATCGCGATGGATAATGCCATGGTGGCTATCATGATGATTGTGAATATGGCCATCAGAGTGACTGCTGCTTTGGTTATTGTTGTGAAAGTCATCATGGTGGTCATTATGGTGACCATACTCATGGTGATCTCTGTGGTAACTGTTTAACTGCTCTTCGAGAGCTGTGATCTTTCGTTGTAGAAGTTCTCTCAGGGAGCTTGAGTAAGAACTGGAGGAGTTTCTGGCCTGTAGACACACATAAACACTTTCTATAACATTCATAGAGTGAAAAAATTGTCTAATTTTTCTCTATATATATTATGAAATGTCATTAAACTATCATTAGTTATGACTAGTCTTTATTAAGGGTCTGCCTTTTGCTACTTTAGCTGAATTGTTTCACTCATAACGTAAATACAAAATATGGTGATTCCATAAAACATTGCTGAAGGTCAAGGTACTACAACATTTCACAAACTGGAAACTTTTTGGAAATTCTTTGCAGTTTTTGCTCAAACAAGAAAAATAATATGGCAAATAAAAAAAATGCAGGAATAAATGCTTCTAATATATTTTCTTTAGTCTTTTCTCCTTTCTCATTTTCAGTTTTCTCACCACCAAATCCGGATTTGTTCCCTGCTAGCACACGCCACGATTAATAGCTTTGTCAGGGGGGATGAAGCTAATTGGAGTTGAGGCTGGTTAGCGCCCTTCGGTGAATGACCAAAGGGTGGTAGTGTAGACATCTTGTTAAAGGAGGGAGTGACAGAGGGTGAATCTTGGCCCAGTCTATGTTTTGTTCAGCACCTACTAGGGAGATTGGAGGGGATTTCTCACAGTAAATTCTCCTTGTCTGAGACCACCTGTGCTAATGACAGGACGTTTGAAGGGCAGTGGATAGTAGGATTTTTGTTTTGCTATGTGACATCATGGATCATAAAATGTAAAACAACACTTAGTGTAGAAAAGTCTGAACTACTGATATTTGGGACAGCAGTTTTTTTCTTATTGTAAAACAACAATATAAACCACTTCAACACCACTACAAGAACATCACTTGGTAAATAATTAACTCATTTGACTGATAAATACAAAACAACATATCTAGTTGTGTTACTTGTGGATAGTTTGTATCAGTGTGAGTGACGCTACTAACATTTTTCCATCTCCATGACATCATTGTTACTTCATGACAACACCCTGAATTTTTTTTCTTAAGATTCTCCAGTGTAACATTTATCATCTAGTAGAGTGTAAAATTCAAACAATGTACTGACAAAGGATCATTAGGAGAATACTCACCTAGTAATTATGTTTTAACTGTTTAATTATGTTATTGTATAATGTATAATTTGCAGGTTAAGCTAAGTTAAGATGCTTATTAGAATCTTTGGGTTCCTATTGTTCTGTAAAATGTCCTCAATATTACATACCTAGTGATCACAACTACAATTTTAGAATAAGAGGGTTTGGATGTTGTAAATAAGTCAATTTCCATTTCCATTTGAAATGAGGGTAAATTATCTTATAATCCTTTGTTGAAGATTTTGTGAGTTCTTAACCAAATAGAAGAAAAAAATCTATTACAGGCTAAGTTATTATAGTAAAGCAGCAAATGTTTGAGCACATACTGCAACAGTATAAAGATATCATTGAGAGTAAAATCAAACATTTATTTTGACAACCCACTTATCAGCCCAGACCTCCTCCTTTTCATTACTTAAAGGTAGTACTGTGTCTTACTTGTTTTCAGCTGGAGGTAGAAATTATTTTTTAAACTACCGTCATTATTGGTATTACATTATCAAACATAAATCAAGTTTTACTCACTTGCAAGTTCTCCAGTCGTTCCTTCAATGTCTGCAGTATCTTTCCAGTCTGCTCTGGAGAAAAGGAGCTCTGTTTGCTGTGTGACGAGCCCTTTGGGTTATGGAGGTCTGACCTATGGCCTCCGTGGGAGTAGTGGTGTTCACCGCCATGATGTGCTGAAGGCCCATGGTGCAATGATGATGGCTCATGATGGCTGCTATGATGGCTACCATGACGATCATGGTGGCTGTCATGGTGGCTGTTTTGATTGTTGTGGTGGGTGTCGTGATGGTTGTTATGGTAATTATCATGATGGCTCATGCTGTGGTGACCACCAAAGCCTTCACACAGGGTGAGCTTGGCAGTCAGCTCTCTAATGGTCTCTCTTTGGTCCAAGATGGTTTCTTTTTGCCTCACGAGACTTTCACGCAGGTGCAGAATAGTTGCTTTCGCCTCATCGGACATGATGCCCCGATGACTGCCACCAATGTGGTCATTACTGTGGCTGTTACTGGTTGGTCCATGGGGCACATTGGGTGGTGAATAGCAGCTAGGATCTGCTTCTGGAGGAATGGGAGTGCAAACAAATTTGGGGCTTGTTCCATAGTCATGTTCTAACCCAGTACCCACAGCTGCAGTGCAAGACAGGAGGTAAAGCAATATAACTGAATGTAGTGGAGAAATGGGAAGGACAAACCACACAGAGTTTCCAACCCGTTGCTGGTGCCTTGCAGACACTGGCACGAGGCTCAGAGGACCATCGTCTCTGGCCATAGTTGGTTTGAATACAAGTAACCGCTTGAAAAATAACAGTTTTTCTCAGTATTGACCTTGCTTTCAACAACACCATGAATAGAGATCATTTGTGTTAGATGTTAGTGTTAGGACACACCATGTCAACATAAAAAGTGCAGATAAAATCTTTTCTCAGACAACATAGAAGAGGACAAAACAAAATTGTGAAAAATATTCTGAGAGCAAACAAAGGTTGCTGTCAAACTCTTTATCTCTTGCCTTCAAGCCACGTGGAATCAGGCAAAGTTTCTCAGCTCCATAGAGAGTTAAAAGGCTGTGAGAGCAGTTGATATATCCTGATCAGTTCTTCCACCCACTCAAGGATGAGCTGTTGGGCCAATGCCAGACAAGTGATCACTCTTGGCTCCAAGAACTTCCTGCACTTGACAGCTGAGTGTAATCCATTTAACTTTAGCATCTAAACATCCATCAAATCCTGGAGAAACATTTCCTGTTGGAGACAGAAAACATGCTGGTAAATTAAACAAGTTAAAAAGTAAAGGAAAACAGTAACACGACATAAACTAATAACTAGGTGTAGCAAGACTTGTAGAAATTATTAAACACTGGTAGCAGTTTATTTTATTATATTATTGAATTGTGTTTTATGTTTTTTTCTAACTCACAGTAATGTAGATATAATGTTTTCCATGTTAAGCTTTATCTTCATGCTCTATTTTGTCTATCAAATGTTTAGAGGATTCTCACAGGCAAAAGTAGGAGATTTTAAAATTTTAATGTGTTGGTGGAAATAACAAAAACAAAGATTCAATTCCATCAACCAAACAAACCAAACGTGGACATGTTTGTAAAGTGAGTGACTAATTCATGTCAAATTTGTTGGAGCAACAATTTTAGGATTTTCACAAAGTTACCAAAAATGTAAGTACATATATGCACTAAATGTATATAACATTAAATGTATCCAATTCTTAGGCAAGTAAAGTCTTTCATGTGTGAAACAAAACAAAGTGCAGGATGTTTGTTTGACTAACCAGAGAGCACGACGCAAAGCCAAGAAGAAAAAGTTTCAGAACACATAAGCTGTTATTCCTCCTAAGCTCCTTATCTTTATAGCCTATCACCAGTTTAAACACCCAATGAGACCATCAAGTACAAACATCTGAGTCTCTGTCCTTTGTGTGACATTGTCCTTCAGAGAAAAAGAGAAATCGTTGTCCAAGTAAAACCAAACACAGACTATAAATCCACTATCTGTCGTGTAGTGAGATTTTTGTCTTCTATTCATTGACGATAAAAGTTGTACAGTACTTCCGTTTTACACTATCTATAATCTTTAAGTAAAAAAAAAACAAAAAAAATATATTTAACAAACTAGAATTGGCATATCACTGTTTCTGGGTTCAAGTTTGTTTTATTAAGCCCTTGTAAGTAAAAAAAACAAAGAAAAAAAAAACAAAGAAAGTTAGAACGCCAAGATCTTCAAAGACGCAACCAGTCAACGAGGGATTTAACCCGACAACAAGCCGGGCTGTCTGATACTTACAGACCACATGGAGATTTAGGCGACATGATATCTCACTGCAACACGTGGCATCACACACAAGTCCAAAAGACTTCATGCTATGTTTTCTCATAAGAAATGTCTTCAGTTTTTAAATATGTTGAAGTGTAGCACAAAACAAACAAATAAATTAAAAGTTGTGTTTGAATTTACACTTTAAAGGCAGATAAGGAAAGGTTTTCAGAATAGATTGTGACTACATGATATTTGCAGCTTCTCAATACTTTTTCTTCTTGGTTAATGTACAACTATTTATTTATTGTAAAGCCACAACATTTGACAATACTGTCATCAAGTGAAAATTTGTTGAGAAGATATCAGTTTCATGCAAAAAAAGGACGCTGTGAGGTTAGGAATGCTGAATATGGGCAACATGATGACACAGAAGGTAACACTGCTGCCTTGCAGCAAGAAGGTCCTGGGTTCGGAACAAGGCCAGGACCTTTCTGAATGGAGTTTGCATGTTCTTCCTGCACATGCACGGGTTTTTTCTGGACCAAAAACATACATGTTAGGTTAATTGAGAACTCTAAATTGGCCCTCTGTGTGTGTAAGTAGTTGTTTGTTTTTATGTGGCCCTGTGATGGACTGTTGACCTGTCCAGGTGTAACCCAGCCTCTGGAGATAGACACCAGCTCTCTGCAACCCTGAACAGGAAGAAGTGGGTATAGAGAATGACTGACTGACTAAATGCTGAATGATATACGACTTTACCAATAAAAGATAAAAAGCAGTTGTGTTATTGACACATACTCAGTTATAATAAATTAAAGAAAAAGAAGCAGCAAATTGTACATTTCTTGTTATGCATTAAGGAAATGCTTTGGATAAACATCCAATATTTGGCGTGCATTAGAGTCATGAATAAACATTCTGCTCATATCTCTGTGATTTATATCAAACATCCAGTTATGTCTCTGACAATGAGACCAGATGAATAGCATGCAAGCAGAACATTTTTTAGACACTCACTCAGTCAAAACCTCAACGTTAATCCATTGTTGACACTGTTGATGTCTCTGTGTGACATGAATGTGTATTACAATAACTGGACAACAGACGTCCCTTTATTTTTACACTTCTGACAAAGCTAGCAAATCACTCAGAACACACAGACTTCTGTCTAGCAGTGCATGTCCAACATGGTGTGATGTTGCAATATAAAAATAAACTTTAAACATTTCCTGCATCCAGATGTTAATCCAGATCACTCCCCAGATCAATTTGATTAGTCTTCTTTTCCTTCCAAATCAATTCTGACATTTTAATCCACATCTGTTCATTACATTTCATGTTACTTTGTTGACAGACAAATAGATAAACCAATAAATAAACACGTCAACAACAACCTTCTAGGCAGAGGTAAAAATCAACAGTATAGATCTCTATACATAAACTGTGACTGTATAGAGCAGGGGTGTCAAACTCCAGGCCTAGAGGGCCACTATCCTGCATGTTTTAGATGTTTCCCTGTTTCAACACACCTGATTCAAATGAACAAGTCGTTAACAGGCTTGTGCAGAACTTGTTGAAATACAGAGGATTTGAATCAGGTGTGTTGAAACAGGGAAACATCTAAAACATGCAGGATAGTGGCCCTCGAGGCCTGGAGTTTGACACCCCTGGTATAGAGTGTTGATTTATCATATCTGTGTGTGTATGTCCAGCTTTTTAAACTAGTTTTAGTCTAATGAGAACAGCACACATGAAGAAACCCTGGCTCCGCCTCCTCTGACCTCATTATTGGATGAGTTAATCCTCCCTGTCAGTTGCAGTGCTCTCATGGTAAACATAGGTGAGTTTTATATGTGAGACTAATAGGAACAAATGTGAACTGAACAACCAGACAACAGTTTTTCCCTGCAGATTAACTGTTTTCACAAACTAAAATAATGAATGTGGAGGTTCATAAACATCTATGTTGTATTTCAAATAGCTGTGAAGAAAAAGTGTCCACAGGGAAGAACAAAGAGGAAAATAAGAAACATCAATTTTCTCTGCTTCATTTAGTTCAGGGTTAAAACAGGCTTGAGAATTTCTAAGCTGCCATCAGGAGAGATGAGTGAATGCAAAGTAAAAAACAAATTCAGCCCTGAAACAAAAATAAAAGTTAAATCTTACTTTAAAGTGGAAAACATTGGAAAAATATCAGATCTTTAAAATATTTCATTGTTCTAATTCATCATATGTACCCAATATGTTGTTTTTTTCTGCACCCTAAACTATATTACGTTATGTTCTGCAGGCACATTACAGACGTACTGTAAATGGGCCTCAGCACATCACACTTAAAATACAACATGAACAAGCCTTTTCTTTATGTAGAAGGTAAATTTGTTAAAAAAAAAATCAACATGCCTGAGTTTTTGAACATGTCCCAGTACACCTACTGTACCTCTACACAAGAGCCCTTCACTTTTCTGTCAACACAAAACAGGCACCACTCAAATTAAATCAACTGAAAAAGGCTAAAGCTACTGATCTCTTTTTAATTTAAACATAATAGTGCCTCAGACTTTTAAAGCATCATGCAATTTGAAATTAGAGACAGTTGGGTGAACAACTCTCCAGTTTGGAACGGCTGAGTGGTGAGAAGCTTTGATGCAAATTTTAGCTTTTCAGTTTAGCACATTAGAATATTAGAGGTATTTTTTGTCAACTGTAGTCTTGAATGGTGATTAAACTTTGTTTTTTCTGCATCTGATTAATGTTTTTTTTGGGGGAAAATATTTGACCTCTGAGAACATTTTAATGAGATGTAGTGATTTAATTAGGATTTTACAGATCTTATTTCCAGTCGTGACCTTCACAACATCAACACGCAGCTGCAGGAAATGAAAACAAATTTAGATTACAATGCAATAACTGTCTGATTTTTATTCTCTGATGAAAGCAAAGTATTTTAACTGTAAATAAAATTTCCACTCTGGGGACAAAAAAAGTTCATAAAACAGTGATGCTCTCAAAATAAAATATATATTTTAAATTCCACAAACAATATTACAAAAGATCAGGAAATGAATAAAAAACCCGATTTTACAGAACAATGAAGAGTACAAAAAGTTAAACTCTTATAGTCTGAGATCGGCTGTAACACCTCAGTTCCAAATTATTATACATGTACATCCCAAACTTTTCCCTGTCAGTGAGAGGGGTGTTACTGTTGTCAGATGGACCTTTAATCTGAAAGCTAGGGGGTCGTCCTCCAAGTGCCAAATTCTGCACGTAGCCTCAGACTCATCAGTGCTGCAATGACCAAACTGCTCCTTTTTATTTCATGGTAAATATCAAATATAAGATGCTGAGTTACAACTTCACTTTGTGGAACCTAAAGCTCATCAAAACTGCTAAAATTATAACAAAGTTGAAGGCCTGTGTACAGTGAGTGTTGGTGCTGGTTCCCCCACGGTGCAGAAGATCGCTACTACCTGTGTAAACATTAAAGATCAAAATATATCACAAAATCATGAATTTAAATCAAATATGAGGGAAAGTTTGGTTATACTGTATATTGCTCAGTGATTCAAGGACAAAAAGATGCATAAATGTGCATGAACCATAAAACATTTAGAAGAAAAACCTCATCCAGGATGTACTGCTAACTAAAGAATAGTGTTAACTAATCTATTTAAATTACGCTTCCTGTGGGTCTCCAGCTTAGAGTAGTGTTTAGTTTCCCACAAGAAGAACTGGAGCTAAATTTTATAAAAACAATACATTTATGTATCTTGTACATAATATGTATTTATGTATCTTAATTTGCTGAATCCATTTATATGTGCCAAATTCCAACAGCACAACTGGTATTATTAATGCCAAACTGTTTTCTCTGTGTGTGCTGTAAATCTAAGCTTCAGTTTATCTGATCATTTATGTCTTAACCATAGGGATGCAAAAACATTAACATTTTATAATAAGTTATTGTAAAAGTAGAAAACTTTTTCTGAAGAAACAGCAGATGGTTTGAAGAAATAATCATTGATCTCAGACTGCAGGAGCATCATTTCCAGCATCCCAGTGACTGAAAACAAACGTCCCACTGAGTTCTGCTCTGGGTTTGTTTTCAAACTGCTTTACAAAGTTTCCTATACAGACTCATTTACTTAATGGCTGTGTTATACAAACAGAAACTAACATTTTAAAGGAAGAAATAAACATTTTCTTACCTTCCTGTGAGTTTGAGACGCCTGAGCTGGTTAGTCCATTGAGCACACTGATCAGCTTGAGGAGGATTGGCTTTAGGTGGATAATTTTAACTCAGCCTCCCTGTCTCTGAGCATGTGCTGCTCTGCATGACATTATAGGACTCTATTATAAAGAGGACATCATGCTGTGCAGTACATCTGGAGGACCTTTAAAAAGATCGAGCTCTCCTTTACTTTCAAAGATTTGACATTACTTTGGGTTTTTTGTAAAATTTGAATTCTATTTTTTTGTGCACATTTCATAGTTTAGATTAGTTAGCTGTTGGTTTATTGAACTTCTTTGCTGTTGACTAACTTCATATTAAAGTCAATTCATTTTCTTTTGTACTATATTCTTGAGTATTACTTCGTATTTCCTGCCTTATTCTCTTTTCATAGTTACCTTGGATCTCAACTGTGTTTTATCAGTTTGTCTTTGCCAACATGCAGTTAAATTATTATTTGCTTATGGCAAATGTGTCCTGTTAATTATTTAAACATATTTTTATGATCCTTCCCTGATATTTTCTATATAAAAGCCCTCTGGGTCATTATCAGCCGTTGTTGGGTCCTTCTCCTCTGGGTGTGTCCAAACATTTGCCTGTTGCTCTGACAATGCAAAGAAAGTAAAAAGTACATCACATTTAGTGTTTCTGTCCTGGGAGAATTTATTTAACAGGTAAAATGTATTTATAGAAAAATATAGAAACAAAAATAAACTATAAATCTATTCATTGAAGTTAAGACTGCAGAACAGCACACGTGCAGAAGGAATCGGTAGCACATCTCAACTACAGAACACCGGTTCCAGCAACGACCGTCTGAGTTATTTAGTACTGATTTAACTTGGAATTAGCTACCAGTGATGGTTGAGAAAAATATCAGAAATCAATTTATTTATTGGATTTTTTTGATCATTAATAAACATGATGTTACAGTCAGAGTGGATACTATTTCACTGTTGGATTTAAATGAACAAAGTGGAAGCTACTGTATATCATCGTGTAATTTTGCTTTATTTCTAAAATTTTTTGGGTTTTTCCTATTTTCTGTATACTACTTATATATTTGAAATAAATGAAATGAAAAATGAGTGAAATGTCCCTTGTCTGAGATTTTTAGGTTACTTCAAGCGTCATTTGTACAAACATGTCACAGTGACAGCATCAGATTGTTGAATTCCTCATCAACAATCTGATGTAGGTTGTAATCACTTATCATGTGACATGTTTATACAAACAGCCCGGCTTCACGTCAAATACGAGCGCATTGGTCAATTTTGATAACAGCATTATATTCCGTATGCTATTCCATAAGTGACCCCTATCAGCTACCCTAACCTTAACCGTTCCACTTTTTAACGTGAAATTTTCGGCTTTCCAGTGTTTCCATATGTATCCTTACATTTTAAAGCTAATCGGTGTATTAAAATAAAACATATTGCTGCAGAATTTTTGTTTTGTTTGGCTGAACAGAGCGAAACCTGCGTATTTGTCAGCTCCTTTAGGAAGGTGCATGCATGCGTTGGTGGTAGTGAGTCTCTGCGCAGCCCGGAAAACGCTCCGACAGGTCGTTTGAAAACGCTCTCACAGGTCGTATTTTTGGAGCTTTCAAAATCGACCTAAATGGTTGTATAATGTGCAGACATGTTGGTACAAATGACGCTTGAAGTAACCTAAAACTCTCCGACACTGTACTTAGATCAGGGTCCCTGAGTGGTGCCATAGAGAACCCTGCAATGACAGTACTCAGGAGCCCCTGAGGGGCTTAATCCTACTTAGACCAACACACACAAATCTCAAGCCGACCCACCTATTTCCAAAATGTAGTGCGTCATCGGATCTGTCTGGGCTGAAGATTCACAGCGGAAAAGTTCCACTTAACTGATTGGCTCACTGACAGACCTACTAATGCTGTAATTAGAGTAAACAATAATGTACAACTGAGTGGAGTCTATGTATGACTGCGCACACACACACGCACACACAAAACAAGAACAAAGTTAATGAACTGACCTAAAAGAAGCTGAAAGCACATCGTATTGAGGTTAAATTATTTTTCTTCATTAAATGCTTCAGGATGAAATCATGTGAAGCAGATTTTGACAGAAACAGAATGTGGCCACAGAAGAACAGACTTTTCATATGTTCAGGTTCCATCACAGTGGCCAACCACACTGTGAGCTCTCTCTCCTGTACATTTCTGGCTTGTACTCTTCAACATGTAGGTGGAGAGCGCTAACGGTAGTAAGAACAAAAGTGTGAAAGTTAAGTGAGAGTAAAAAAAGTGAGAACAAACTAAAATGGGTTTTGTGTCTATTCTGTATGTGGGTGAGTTAAAAACCTTCTGGTTGTCTCTTTTTTATTTCAGAAAATGTATGTTGGTAAGAAAAGATATTGTTTTACTGTTTTCTCCAAAACTGACTTCATAAAAGGAATTCCAAGATATATTATTATATTACTGTATGCATCAGTAATTATTATACTATGTTTTTTCATAAGGACAACATCATACCATATTTTTTCATAGGCTACTGTACTAAGAACGCAGGTTTATATGTGACTCAAATTTTCGAAACTAGAAGAGGAAATGAAGCCTCCAGTCTTCTGGCTCATCTCCTAAAGAATCAACCTTCTTTTTGGATTTGAGAGACAGACATCCTCAACTTTTAACACTTGACTTGAGGATTTTCTAGGAAGGATTGGCTTAGGTGACCCTTAGTCATCCCTCATTTATGCAGCTCTAAGCCCAGGCTGCTAATTGACCTCCCGTGAAGCACTGAACATGTCATCCTGAGCCTTGGCTGCTGGAGTTTTCTTCCTTTTAAATCTGCTCACTAAAGACAGTCTTCATAGGTTTAAAAATTACAGGTCAGACTTGACCTACATTTGTAAACAAATCAAACGTAGAAGGATAATTGCTCAAAAATTGGAGTACGTTCCGGCTGCTGGTCACAATCTCATGAGTTTTTTCCATTGTCATGGCTACCACTTCAATGCCTCTCCAGGGTGATGACCACACAGAACTTTACTCAGAGTTCAACATAACATGCCTACAATTATTTTTTCATGGTGTACATGTTTCACTCTAACCTGAAACCTCCCTATCATAACCCCAACTCTTTCCTACATGGATTATGATATCACAGTCAAGTATCATTTTGTGCTTCTTGGCACTTCTTTATTAGACTGCACGTTTCAGAAACATTTGTCTATGTCTAACTCAGATTGATATCAGGGGTTTTGACTATAATACATGCATTTGTAAAACCTGTGTAACTGAATATATAATCAAAATGTTATTCTTATATTATAAAGATACAGATCCACCACCAGTGGGTAACACTCTATGAAGTAACACACTAAAGTCTAATGTAGTTGCCTATGTGCAAAGAAATTAATAAACCTAAACATATACAAGGAAACAGCTTTTAAATGGCTGCCCAGTGTAGTGACCACTATACCCCAACCTCTACCCTGACCCCTTACCCCAAAGGCTTAAACCCTGAACCAGCAGAGTTATAGGACATTAGAGTGGTATTGAGAGGTTTTTAGATGTTTATCATTAAAAAATGTGGGATGGCAATATTTTAGTTCACCTCTTGTCTTCTTTGAGACTACTGACCCAAGTCAACAAGTTATATATATAATACGAATGCTGATGTCGAACAAGCTGCCCCCTGGTGGCTGGCTTCAGTATAAGTCCCTCATTGAAGAATCTCAAAGAATTGGATATTTTCTTGATCAAGAAAGACAAGAAATAATAATAATAATAATAAAAAACCTAAACAACGACAAAAACACCTCAGCTTATTTTACTTGGCGTTGAACCATGCTGATTCTTAACTTTCTGCTGGACGTTCAAATATTCATTTTTTTTAGGGTTAGGATTACAGTTCAATACGATTCATACACTTCAGTTTAATTAGTTATTTTAAGTTTTAAAATGATCATGATTGAGTGTGGGAGAGCAGGTGGGACTTTCAGCCCTCCATCTCTAATGTGCAGACTCTAGTTTCAAAAATACAACATGGCAATGCCTGCAGGATATTTTGGTTCAACTTTTGAACATTGCAAATAGGTGGAGATGCTGCATTTAGTTATTCATGTTGACATTTATGCCTTACAGCCAAACTCCAAACACTTTGCTTTTGTTTACTTTGCAGTTATTGTTACTGAGACATTTATAAAATGTGTAAAATGTTGGAACATGCGTGTCAGGACAGACTACAGATGATGTCACAGGTAATCACCTCATATATTTATACAAATATTAAGGCATCCTGAGATACATCAAGATTTTCAAAGGTAAATGCTGGGATGTGTTGATTTCAAAACCCTCTAAAATATTATTTTTAATTCTTTGTATTTATAATGAAACTACATTTGTGTGAATTGATTTTTTTCGACCAGTGTGTTTCAATGTAAAACACTCCAGACAGTGAATGTTAATGGATGTTGGACGATACATGTTTGTTTCTCAACACTGAAGCTGCTGAGAAAATAATAAAGAAACAGAAACTCTGTTCTGTTGAAGTTTTCAACCCTGTTGGTTTTCAGACTGTTCTCCATAAGTTACATTCACCCCAGAAATGTTGACAGCTTACATGCAGGTCCTTGCTGTACAGTAAGCATGTTTTATAATCCCGTTAGGCTGACCTCGTAACCCTCCGCCAGTCTAAATCCAGGCCTTTTTTTCTGCTCTGGTGCTCTGAGTGATAGCCAACTAGCAACGTAACTTTTATTATTGTACCTGTCAGGTCATCAGTATGGTGCACAAACTATAAAAGGGCAGTTAAAAAAAGATTGGTGGCTGTTGTGAGATTATTGTTGGATAATCACTTTAAATAGTATCTTACATCAGGTGTCATGATCAAAATGTGCTCAGCAAAGGTGTCCATCCATCCGTCCGTCCGTCCGTCCGTCCGTCCGTCCGTCCGTCCGTCCATCCATCCATCCATCCATCCATCCATCCATCCATCCATCCATCCATCCATCCATCCATCCATCCATCCATCCATCCATCCAACCACAAAGGGCCACATAACATTGAACAACCCTTCACATGAGGGATCAATACTATGAACACTGACATGCAGTCTGGTTGACTCAGCAGACAGTGATTCTAAACAAACAACTTGTTTACATTGTTTTTCTTAACCACAATCTCTTTGACTCGTTTTGATCTTTTTTATTCTATTTTGAGTAAATATTTTTCTTGCAGCTTGTTAGTGATCTGCTGTGCATTCTGTAATAATGTTGTAACCTGAATTGGTCATTTCAAACAATTTCCCAGCGTTTCCATTGTGTGCTCCTGGTTTTGAACTCATTCACTCAGGAGATTATATAAATGGTAATTACATCTGTTAATGTTAAATATGTGAAGTAAAACTTTACAAGGTTGTTCCACATGAATGCTTTGTGATCAGCCACCTAAAAAACATGTATTTGAGTCATTTTTGTGATCTACAAGCATTTTACTGTGGTGACTGGGGAACAGAATAGAATCATGCATTAATGTATTTACCTTTTTCAAAACTCATAATTGTTTAAGTAAACACAATTTAAAATATATTTTAGTAATGCTGAAATAACTATACTGCAGCTATTTGTTATTGTAATACTAAAAATTGAAAGCTGAATTTTTTTGAACTGCACTGACGATTTAAAAGCATAACTGACCTGCTTCCATTAAATTGTTTGTAAAGGGTTTTATAAACATAAATTCCTAATTATCCGTGACATGTACACGTAATTTTTTTGTTTTTACCCTGTAAGAACTAAATATGCACTTGTGCACCATCTTGGCAGCTTCAACATCCGGATGACTTCTCTTGCTCCTTTGAATTGGTGTAATCTCATCACCTCACAGCCTCCCAAATCGTCAGGTTCTAACTGTGCATGCCTGACGGATCAGAGCAGCTTAGTTTTACACCTATCACTCCTCCCTTTCTTTCAACCTGTCTTTCGGTGGTGCCCTCTTATGGTTAGAGATCACTATAACACAAGGGACAGATGTACTTATGGCTGATTTAATTTAAGCAACATGTATTTTGAAACCGTAGAGAAGCACAGAAAGGTGAGGTGGACATCAAAATGCTAATTGTGTTATGCCACTAGATACACTGCAAGTTGAAAAAAAAACAAACAAAATAAAATTCCAACAATTCTTCCCAAAAAAACAATCCAAGCTGCTTTTCCCAACCGTCACACAAAGGTTTTATAAAACAGATCCACTAATGCTGTAAAAAATGCAATTTTGGAGTGTTTTTTAATACTTCTTAGCAAAATTCACATCTTCTTAGCGAATCTGTTGCACACAAGATAATTTCAGCGTTAAAATTTATTACAAAAAACCTGTTTACAGGAAATAAATGAGACTTTAAATGCATTTGCCTTCATTAGCTACAGAGGGTTAATTGTTATTCATTTTTTAATGGGACCAAACAGGAAGCAAGATCTTTAACATCAGCGATTCTTTCACTCACATTCTGTTCACTCAGTTAATTTTTCATTGTAGGATAATAACAAACTAATGCATTTGTTAGTTGCTCCAAAGCAGAGCATGAATAATGGCAAAAACAGCCTCAATAATCACTTTTCTGCTGGTCTGCATAAACTTAATTCTCTTTAGCATGAGCAGCATTTTAATTAGCCTGCACTGGCTTAGAGGTGAAGTAACTCTCCAGGCATGATGTGTCTTTCTGTCCACCAATCTTTAGTTTACTCTTCCACAGCTCTTTTTATCCTCTTTCTCACACCCTCTCCTCATCAATGAATCCTCTATTTCTGTGTGTTTCTGGCTCTGTGACCTTCTTGCATGCACACACACCACCTTATCACAATGCCAGACAAATCTGACTGCAGCATTTTCTCTCTTTCACAGGCAGCAGGAAGACTAGACACTCAATGACCCTGTGATAGAAAAGATGACTGAATAAATATAATCTTCTGACGTAACACTTATCTTAGTTTGTTTAAGTTCTTATTTGTGATCAAGTCATTAATTAGTGCAAATAATAAGACATCTTCTAGAGTTGGTTGTGCAAAGAAGGATGTTTTGAAAAATGAAAAACCTCATGGAAGACATCATGATACATGTTCATGGACAACACCAGACTTTTTCACAAACCAATGCCGTTTTTACATTTGTGAGTTCTCAGAATTATTTTATTTTGACTTAAAACTATGCAAATGATTTGCTTTATGCTTTCTATGTTAAATAATTATGGAAATGAAATTCCAGTGTTTGTGAGCCTCCAGCAAAGATAAATACCTCCTCTATTCTATGAATTAGTTTAGTTTCCACTGTAGCTCAATTTATCAGCTTGCATACCAGCTGTAAATAAACCAACACCAATGAGTTTTAGTCCTGGCAATGTGCAACAGACTGAAAAACAATTTGTTTTAACGTTTTAGAAAATAAATCGTGTTCCACGGACCTCATTCTGGTTGCTCGATGGTAACAAAAATGAATCTTGATATGTCAAAGTTACAATATGACAGAACTGCTCTGGATCAGTCAAATAATAAGAAGTTCAATTGCACAATGAATTGCACTTTTTCTTGTTTGTATTTGTCATTGAACTACAGGAGTTGGCATGATTTATTTCTTTTTTCCATTGCAAAAGCAATCTGATGATGTCTCCATGCACTTGGAATAATATCTATATGTATCAGGTATTTCTGCAAAAAAGGAAAAATCCTCTGACTATCAACAAAAATCATTTTGTGCAACTCTAAATATCTTTGTGAGAGGAAATAAATCCATTTATTTTAAGATTTAGACCAATATTTAGAAGAAACACTTTCTTAACATAAGGCACATAAAGGCTGAAATGCTTCACTGTCCGTTCAGCAGCCAGCGCTGTATCGAGTTTTCACTGTCTGGTGAAACTGATCTCCCAGCTCCGACATCTAACCATGTGAGCCCACCAACATCCAACCGGCTGCGCTGCTTGTCATAGAGGTGTTGACTCCACTATTGCCCCTTCAATCAGCAGGAGCGAAGTAGTAGCTGCAGACACGAGACGTAGAGCCAGGGCTGAGCTGACACAAGCCCCCTGCTGCAGCCTTTTACCCCCAGTCGGCTTTTATGTCATTAACAGGTGGGCCACAAAAATAGCTACAGGAGGCACATGCACATATGTATACACAGTTACGGAGATGAGCTTGAGTGCTTGCAATCGGATCCCTTTTCACACAAGTATGTTTAAAAAAAGAAAAAAAAATGAGAAAGTAATTCTGAACAACTGTTCATTTTAAAATAAACAAACAGATTGATTTACAGAAGCTGCAATATAACTTTCAACCTTGTGCGTACATGCAAATTAACAATTGCACAAACAAATATTTGCATGCTGATATGTGGGAATCTGCATTCACAGATAAATACTCACGCTAACACTCAGATATTCAACTCTATATTTAAAAGTGCAAAAATAAACATATTAGCATACACTAAAAAGGTTTTAGAGAAGGATTTTTTTAAATTTTAAATTGGTTGAACTCAGTATGAAAGTCATCCATATTGATTTAACACATGCTTTAACATATTATTTGCGTGCACACTCACACACACCAACACACACAGTAACATTTATCCCATACTTTTCACCCCCACCTCCAAAAACACATTCAACCCGTCTCCCTCATCCTCCGTCGGACGTGGCATCGAGCTGCTCCCCTTCCCTCCCCCCTCACCCACTTGCCTCTCTCTTACTCACACCCTCTCTTCACCTTCGTCACTCTGAGCAGAACCACACACACAAAAAGCAGGTCAGCAACTTGTTAATGTCATTGTTGTGATATTTGTGAAGTGACAGTAAATACTGTGGGGCACGTGTTAAAGTGTGACAGAATAAAACTAATGTGTCTAACTTCAGCATGGCGTTTGTGTGGCTGCTGACATGTTGTTTACGGGGGAGCTGCTCATGTTAAATAAAGCTGTTCAATGTCATTTTCAAACTCTGACTGCTCAGAGTGTTCATGAGGTTATTGGGAAAGGGGTACTTGTCCTGGAATTGAGTAACATTTAGGGACATTATGAAAGATTAAAAGATGTTTGAAGTCAAATATTCTGCAATAAGTTTTGTCTTTGAGCTTTAATGCCCACTTTCACTTCGGATCTGCAGATTTCATCAGAGAGAGCAACATTAGTGACTTTGGACGACAGATTTTCTTTAGCTTGTTAAAAAAAACTCTTTCTGATCCTTCTGATGTTCTAAAACCAATGCTAAGAAAACCTTTCTGATTTGTATAAATCTCAGCCAATTAGGATTATCCTTTAATCACATGATCCTAAAGTGCATGTGATCAAATAACTAATATAGCTGTTTCCTTTGTGTTAGCATTTGAATTTATTTTTTTAATGTTTGCAGTCATAATGCAATTGTAAATATGACTGATAAAACGTGTCACTCTTGTTTCACCAACATTTAAAAGTAAACAACAGCTTTATATCTAAGTCCAATGCCTGGATAAATGTTTAGACATTTTTAATGTGTGTGTCCTAAGTTATTTGACATATGTCAACATGTCTGTGTGAATGTGTCCCAAAGTGTTGCACCTTATTTTGTTGGCTCAGTTTGAAAGAGCATGAACACAATCCACTCTTTGTTTTACTTCTTCTCAGATTCATTTGAGAATTCCTCAATAAAAAAGCTCCTTTTACTCCCTTTCCATTTACTTCTTCTGCTGCAACAACTTATTTGTGTGGGATTTTTAAAGCATTTTAAAAAATTCTCTGAAGTCAGAAACAGTTGAAAACAAGTTTGTTTTTGCAGAAGTTTTTTTCTGTGAACTCATGTATGTTGGTCCGTAGGTATCTGTCCAGATTACTCAGCAGCATAAGCAGAGGGTAGATTTTAGGGTTTTTGTTTCAAAGTCTAAAGTTACGGCTGCAAAATTGTGTTTTTTTTTACCAAGCTTCTTTTCAGAACTCTAACCAGACTTTTGAGATTTAACTTATTTTAAGATCGCTTTCCTAAGGCTGGCCAGGAGAAACGACAAGGGAAAAAAAAAAAGTGGAAGTAATGATCAAAAACAAAAGAATGAAAGTCGTTGAGCATTCTGAAGAAAAAAAGAAAAAGATGCAACCAGAAAGATTTTGGTGTCCTGAGGAGATTTAAAACTGTATTCTTTGTAGTTTCTTATCCTTCATGAAATCTCCCTAGAGAATCCTTTTCATTTCTATTAACAACAAGGAGGATTGCACGTCCTGCCTGTTGTCATTGCATACGAGCAGAATGTGGCTGCACAGCTGCTTCGTTTAGAGAAGACACAAAGGGTTCAGCGTTCAGTTCACCAGCAGTGTTTCTGTTTGTTACACTCTTTCCCAGAGATTCTCAAAATAGATAATTGGATATGACGATAACATGGTGAGTGTTTTTCCATGGTGTCTCAGAATAGATAATAAGTGGACATTTCTGCATGTTGACTGTTTTTAATGTGCTTTCTGTCATTTGACCTTTCAAAATAAACCCACCTACGTCCAAGCCAAGAGATCCTTACATTAATTTCAAAAGTGTATCATAATGATTTCCATTTTCTCAACGGTTTATCTAGACTACTGAAGGTGCTTGAAAAAATAATAAAAACATATGAAAAATGACTTTAGAGTCCAGAATTTGAGAAATCATCTGATTGCTTTTACTTTTTTTCTGTCCAGAATCATTTAAAGGGGTCATCCTGTTCCTGCTTCTTCATCTCTATTGATGCCTGAGGAACTTCTAAACATCTTCTGTATTTTGGGTTAATCTTTTTTATATTGATTATTTGGAAATTATGCCTTCATTATCTAAGACTCATTTCCAAAAGGAAATATTTGTCTCTGCATTGATCATTTCCTGCCACAACTGAGATTTCTAGAGTATTTGTTTGTTTCTCCTTCTATTTTTCTTCTTGTTTCTAACTTGGTTTGATTAATTTCCTCTGGTCGAATAAACTTGTAGAAAGGTTTTGCATTTAATGCCACACAACCTTTTAAATATTTATTCATCTCCATGAAGTGAGACTACACGATACATCTTTTAGTTTTGTGCCTAATTTTTGTGTGGCTTAAATCTTATCAAGGCAAAACCAGAACTCTTTTTTTGACACTAGACCGAGCCCCTTTTGGTCTCTGTGACTGCTTCTGCTTTTCATCTTGTACAAGATGTGGTCAGCCTTTTTTTCGACGGATGAGGATGGTCGCAATGTGGTTCCAGGGACAGTAGGAGTGGGTGGAGGGGTTGCAGGTGGAGGACCTGCACAGGGGGGCTTAGCGAGCTTGATGACTGGACGTGGTGGGTTCGGTGGGAACAAGCGTCGCAGGACAACATCAACAGGACATGCCATGAGTGAAGCCCAGGAGGGGAAGGTAATCTCTAAAACCTTGGCCTTTGTGTGGAGTTTAAATGTTTTCCTGATGCATGTGTGAATTTTCTCCTTTTGCTTTGATTTTCTCATAAAAATCTTTTTTTTTTTTTAAAGTTACAGGTTAATTATTTATTTTCAATTGGCCTTAGGTGTTAGTGTGCACAGACATGAATGTTTTGTGTGTTTCAGCCCTGCACTCAGGTTGCACTTCACCCAACCCCTCTCACCTGTAGACTGCTGGGAAAAACAGCAGCCCCCTCAAATCACACAATCCTAAAAAGGATTAAATGTGTACAGAAAATGAGCAAGTAGTTTGTAGGTGGAAAAATCATCAGGATTGTCAATAGACTCAAGCACTTGTAACTGAGCTCAATGAGGTAACTGTGCCTGCAGCAAATCACACTGGTTCTCAGATGTGTTTTGTGTAGGAGTAGAAGCCTCTTCCACTGCTATTTGCAGATCATGTTAACAGAGAAAAATAGAAATGTTTGTGCAATTTCCTTTATAGAAATAGAATCAGAAAACTTTTACTGATTCTTTGTGTCCAGATGCAGAAAGTACATCGTATCCCACGGCTTTCAATTAGCAAGATTTTTGTCAACATAACACAGTTTGTTCACAATCCTATTTAAGTTTAAAGGATCAATTTACCACAAATTGACAACGTTACACATCAAACAACATGTTTTTCTGTTTATAAACAATCATTTTGAATTGCAACACAGATTATTTTGCACACTTACAGCTATTTGTTAATAATTTTCTTTAAAAAGTCCTCCAAAGGTTACTTAGTACTTAAACTTAGTCATTCTGTATCACACATTAGAAAAAGGTTTTATGACGTATGGTCAAGTATTAAAACTATATATTATTGTGTTTTGTCTCTAGATCAAGCTGGCATTCTTTGTGGCCATTGTAGGTGTAGTTCTGACAGTCCTCGGGGTCGGTACAGAGTTCTGGGTAGAGCTGGCACCCCCAAAGAATTTCTATAACAACCAGGTGAAACATTCAACTTCATTTTCAGGACATTTGGCCTGTGATTCAAGCAAAATACAGAAATGTCAGAGTGTTTGAAAGCTTTCCAAAAATCACTTGGACAAAACTCATTTTAATGTGGAATAAAAAAGAAAATAGTTTTGCTGGTTTTGTCCTCATGTTTTTTTTTCATTTTCTAGACTTGTCTGACTGCTCACTATGGTCTGTGGAAAGGCTGCACCAAGACTTTGTGGGTGTCTGATGTTGATCAAGAGCGTGAGAGCTGTGGACCGGCTGAACTTCATGGAGGTGATTCAAAGATTTCCGGACTGTGTGATTGATATATCTTGAGTTTTCTAACGGCTGACTAGCTTGGTAAAGGGAGGGAGGTTAAAACTATGACTGACAGATCAACAGGCTGACTGTCAAACCTGTTGGACAGCTTAGTTTGAGGAGTGAGTAAGCTTGTCTGAGTGTTCTACCTGACTTTCTATCCAGACGAATGATGCTTTTCTCACAGTGTGATGGCTATTCATGCTGATTACTCTGACTGACTAAATGACTGAGTCATAGAAACAGTCTGAGTGAAATGGTGCACATTTTGTTTTCGGGTGGAAAACAGAATGCAAAACAGGATACAAAAAAAGCAAGAACAAAATCCTTTATCCTTATATATTTGATCTTTTCTGTGAATTTCTGTCTAACTGTATTGCTTTTCTTCTATTTGACTTTATTTCTAACAGTCTTTTCTTTTAAAATCAAAAATAGGGATGCAACAATACCATTTTTTTCAAACCAATACAATACTGATACTCGATACCGATATGAGTACATTAGAATGATATCAGCCCTGATACCCGGTGCATCCCTAATCAAAACCATTTCAATCAGCTTGCTACACACAAATCATCTTAATCTGAATTCGCTTGAATGTGTTTTAAAACTTAAGTTGCTAATTTCATTTAGAAAAATAACTACAGAACATAAGACCTAAAATTAAGTAAAATTAGAATTTCAAATTTTTAACTTTAAACTTCCATTTTGGATTGAGACAAAATCTGTTAGGATATATTTGTCAGTCTGATCTTCTCAAATCATCTTATTGAGTTTCATTTCCAGAATTGATTCACATTCCTATTAAAGCACAGCTTGAACCAGGAGTTCACAGAAACCTCCATCTTCTGAGACTTTTTGAACTTTCTCCTTCTTAATGTGAATTTTCTGTTTAGGTTTGGCATTCCACCAAAACACACAGGAAATGAATTCTGATAAAAAAAGTGTTGCATACGTGATGTTTCAAGGTGTTTAGAATACTGAAAGTTTGCAGATAATTTCAAGTTTAGGCATTATTTAAATAAATAAATAAAAATACCACAAAAATATTATCTATATTTTACTTCCCTTCTGCTGATTTTCAACTGGCACAAACTATCTAACCCAAATTATTTGTTTGTATGTTAGTCTATGTTATAATGAGGCCTGTTCACTGGTTTGATGTTTGGACTTTAGATAACTGAGGTCCCAGTTTTTATTTATGCCACTAGTTTTATGTCTTTTTCATCAATATTGAAATTATTTTACAAAGATTACACTGTTATAACTATCATCCATTTTAAATGGGGCATACTTCTTGCTGAACCAGACCTACATGTACCTTTCATTTAGGATAAAGGTATATGTGTTTCATGAAAAGTCTAATTATTGTTTCTTTGGCCAGATGCAGCTTCATCTTAATTGATGCCTCAGTTTCAATTTTCTCCTCTGGGATTTGTGTGCAGTAGCTTCTTTGTAAGTGATAGCTGCCGTGGTAAGAAAAAACAAACCTGAACACTTTGAGGATGAGGCTTTCATCACTCTAATTAAGAGTAATGTGTGTGCACGCTTGCTTGCTTGGGTTTGCTAATGTGCGAGGGAACAGATAGAGGTGTCACATTCTATTTGATGGCCAAACTCTAATTACTGTAACACATAGTCAGGACAGCAGAATACAAATGGCGCAGGAAGCTTTGGTTTGTCACCTTGAGCTTGTCATTGACATTCATGGATGATTATGTTTGATAGAGAACAATTAAAACTAAATTGTAAAGAATTGGGTTGTGAGAAAATAAAGAGAGATGTGGTGGCGCTTTGAATTTCAATAAGATGTTCATCAAGATTACCTCCGATTACCTGGCAGTGCTCACGTCTGTCTCAATTACAGTAGCTGCTCCTCTTCCTCTGTCCTTTTCCTCCTGCAGAATCAAACTGCACCTACTTCAAGTTTTTCACCACAGGGGAAAACGCTGTCATGTTTCAGAAGACAACTGAGAAGAGTGAGTTTTTTTTTTCTGCACATACCTCCTCGTTTTAACTCTACTTTTAGTTTTTTTTTTTTTTT
>SSNP01000048.1:1617317-1725279 GCA_006937955.1 Pachypanchax playfairii
CCCCCCCCCCCCCCCCACACACACACACGTCTAAAAGCAATTTAGAATCTCCAATTAATCTAACATTCATGTTACGTCGGTAAAAACTTGTGCATGCTAATTCCAAACACGCTCTGCTATGCTATCATATGTTTAGCATAAATATGGACACTTATAGAGAATTTCAACAGAGATTATACAAATTCTTTTTGCAGGAACAAAAAAGCACAACATACATTTTTTTCATAGAGAACTTTATTGAATATATCTATATTTGTATATTCTGTATATATTTATATTTATATATGTGTATATATATATATATTTTATTTATTTTTTGTTTTTTCCAGAGATGATGGGTATGTTGTATTGCTTCCCATTGTCACCATTTCCCTCTTCTTGAATCAACCAGACAAGAGGAAATATTTCACCTTCCATCTAAAGAGTTTTAAGTTTTACTTGTGTCAGTAGCCCAAGTGTTGGGAAAGAAACACGCTGGTTTTAGAATGGCTTTGACATTGGCACATTTAAAATAAAGGACAAAAAATGTCTAAACTGGAACAAGATCTTACAAACACTTGGCAAATAAATAAAGTTTACAACACATGTCATAGTTCTGTTTTCTATCCTGTAACAATACACACATCTCAGTAGCAAGAGCCCAATGGAGTTTTTTCTACTTAGTGATGAATGTGGAGCAAATTCTGAGATCACAGACCACATGTAGCCCCCTTTGCCAGCACTAAGGCTACTGACCATGTGTCACAGGCAAGTGTACGTACTCTGAAACAATGTAACATTAAGAATATCTATACACATTACCACCAAAATAAATATATTAATATAAATTCTATCACCTACAGATACACTAGTTAGAACATTTAAAAAACACAGAATATTAGGCTACGTTGGTTATGTTCATAAAGTAATACATCTATGCATTTCCTACAAGGAAATTAAGACGATAATTTGGAAGAAAGATGAGAGGAATATAAAATAATTCAGAGAAGGACCAACAACGGATAAAAAACATGAAAGCAGAAAACCTAAAAAAAGAACCATATCATTAAACTAAAATAAATTAATAAGAGTAGAAAAAAATAAGAAAAAACAGATTTGTTGAAGAACAATGGCATTAACACTGAGTGAAAACAATGGAATGTTTCCTGTAATGTTCCTATTCATGTTTAAAAACATGTAGGACTTTTGGACAAAAGTTGTCCTTTTTGTATCTACAGAATGAAAAAAAAAAATCTTGATGGAAGGAATTAAACAAACCCAAATTTTAAAGAAGAAATATTGATGTGCCCTTGAGCAAGGCACATTCCTCCGTGTTGTTCAAGGGTATAGCGGCCCATAAACCAGCCAATCAATGAGATCTTAATGGGCAACTTCAAGTCCCAGTGTGTAGGATCAAAGCAGGGGGTTGCTGAAACTGATCATGCATGCTCAGTCAACTCTCCTTGCAAAAATAATTAGAAACACAATAATGAAGATAATATAAAAATAAAAATACACGTCATCAACCTCTCACTTTTTGTGCACATGCTGTCTACATGACACCACTGACTTTTTGTGTACACTAGCAAGGGGAAATGAAACTAATAGAATATAAAAATAATACAAATAAAACTGTTTAAAATGTGTAACTACCCTGCAACAACCATTACGATCATAGAAACACCAGCAACATAATATCAATACTCAAAAAGTTACAATCACCTGTAACCTAGAGATGATAATCAATCACTCATAATGAAGAAACAAGTCAGAGTTTACCATTTACAGACATTATGTGCTTTAGTTTAGGTGAATGGGTTGATAAGATAGTTCATAATACATTTATTATTCTAGTCTGTAAATCAGTATCTAGTTATATCTAATAGAAAAAACAGGGAAAGGAAACAGGAGCCTGAGCTCTTTTCTCTTTACCCCTTTTCTCTGTCTATTCACTACCCAGTGTTAATTTAAATTAATTTGGGCAGTCAGATCTTTATTCCATCAGTCCAGTGATCAAACATTAGAACACATTGAGAGTTTGATACAAAAATGTCATACATATCTTCATTTTTAGGCTTAATTCCATTTGAAAACATTTCAAAAACACCCAGAAAACATGCCTCACTTAGAATTTGGTTTGCAGGAGATTCTCTCAATCGCTTTGGGTTTTTTTGAAATGTTTTGGTTTGTAAAGTTGATATTTCAAACTATTTTTTAATTGTTGACTGAAATTCCACCCCCTGAGTGTAAACTGATTTAGTCCCCACCCTTTTGCTTTTTCAGCCCTTAAAAGAAACACTCATCAGATTCTGCCTTTGAGCCTTCAGTACCAGGATCTCATCACTGTCATAAGCAGTCATAAAAAGCCAAATACATTTTGTGTAACAGAACCACTTTGCAAATTTGTCCGTTGACTCCAAAGCTTTCTGATGACACATAATGACCATAATTTATGAGCAGGTTGAGCTGTCATTTTTTAATTTTCAGTTAACTTTCACAGATTTTAGCAACACAAATTAAGATTGTTCTAACTTTAGGAATTCTTTCTCAGACCTCAACCAGTAGTTAGTTAGATAGAGGCAGCAAAAATCACAAGAAATGTTGTCATCCATCCATCCATCCATCCATCCATCCATCCATCCATCCATCCATCCATCCATCCATCCATCCATCCATCCATCCATCCATCCATCCATCCATCCATCCATCCATCCATCCATCCATCCATCTTCTTCTGATTATCTGAGGTGGGGTTGTGGATGCAACAGGTTCTAGATGGAAACACAGACATCCCTCTCTTCAGTTATCCTACAGCTACGGGATCCCAAGGCATTTCCAAGAAATAAAGGGAAATATAACACCCCAGCAATCTTTGGGATCCCAAATATCTCTCAGCAATGTTTGAGTCTCCTCCCAGTGGACACCCCCCCACTCCCACTAAATACAAACAAAAAATAAATGAATAACTTGATTTGGAGGTAGCTAAGAAGCAGCCTGATCAGATGCCTAAACCGCCTCAGTTGAATCATTTTGATGCTGAGGAGCAAACGCTTTACTCTCAGGTCATCAATGTGTCTTCAAAGCTGAGCCAAACACACCTTCAGAGCAAATTCATTCCAGCATTCAGGATTTTTTACAATTCAGTCCATTTCTCATCAGCATGGATGAAGCTTAGAATAAACATAAACAAGTAAATCAAGAGCTTCAACTTTCAACTCTTCCTTACCCCCACTGGCCCTCATTACTGCAGACCAAGCCCTTATCTATTGACCCACCTCGTCATTATCAAATTCTAGAAGAATTTAATGTGAAATGAAACTACTCATTTAGATCAAGATGCCGTTCATGGAGGTATTCGCTGCTCTCTGCTCTCCTCAGAACTGTGCCGAATGCCCATTTCTCACTACTGTTATCTCTAACACACAATGAATAATAAAAGGACACGGAGAGAGACGGCCCTTTTCTGTGTGTGTCATTAGGTTGGATATGGCTGAGGTGACACTCAGAGGTTAAGTAGCTATTTTTTGATCTTGAAATAGTCACTTATCTGCTTGTTATTCAGTACTTCTGTGTGACATTCAGTTCCATTTAAGAAAGGTGTCACACAAGTGTGGCCTGAACCATCTTGCAAACTTCCTATTTTATTATTAGTAAGATTGAGAAGTGTTGGACTTAAAATATAGATTTGAAAAATTTTGTGAATTGGATAGTTTTAGTCTACACCATTTAAAACACAGAGGTTACCAAATCCATAAAAGAAGACTGAACAAACGTAGACTGCTTCACTGCACAATGTTTTCAGTGTTTAAGGCAGTTGTGATGAGTGTGTATGTAACAATAATTGTTTTATGACAGTTTATGATACTGATTGTAGCTATGCAAGCTAGATACCCCAGGCTCAAGTACAGAAACTCGTTATTTGAAATGTCACATTTTAAGCCCTACTTGTTTTCCCTGAAACTTTTTTTTACCTTCAAGACCTTCTTTGTGAGGTTTAGTTTTAAACTGGTGTTGTTTTCCTGTTGAGTGTATCAGAGTTGCTATCCCTGTCCCTTTTAGCTGTCAGTCGGTCCAGGGTTCCAACAGTGCCCCTGTCCCTCTCCATGGTAGCTGTAGATATTGGGGCTGTCTGGGCCAGTGCAGCAGCAGATGTAGAAGTATTCAGTGGTGCTGTATTCTGAGCCACAGCTGCCGCTGCCGCCAAGTTGGACTTTGAGTGAGATGGGAGAGTACCGCTGCTTATCACTGCTCCGCCTCCTGCTCCTCCGCCACTGCCGCTGGAATCTTTAGGGAAGTAGTTGTGGAGTTGGTAGAGTGTGGCACGGTCCACAGTGCCATACATAGGTGGGGCACCTCCTCCAAGGCTCCCCAGCTTTGAGTCCCTTGACAGAGTATACATGGAGATGTCACCACCCCCTCCGCTCCCGCCACTGCTGCTGTGGTGGGGATTGGGCAGAGTGGCAACAGAAAACGGTGGGGCAGATGGAGGCAGGGTGAAGGTCTTGGAAGCTCCAACAGGCGAGGTCTCCTGTGAATGAGGTGGGTCAGTAGATCGAGAGCTGGACCTAGAACGCCGTCTGAAACGATAGCTGGGCAGACGCAGCATGGCATGAGTGGTGCTCTTGAAGAGGTCAGTGCGAGAGCGGCAGCGGAGCTCCTTATTCTTCTCAATGTAGATGTTGACAGCTAGAACTCCAACCATCTCAGCCAGGATGAAGGACAGACCACCAAAATAAAATGACCAACCATAGGAGTAGTGCCACTTTTTATCTTCATCTTTTTTGGGGGAGATGTCACTGAGTGCTGCTGAGATGTACACAATCACTCCAATGATGTTGCTCAGGCCTGTGAAGATATAGATTTCAGAAATCAGGATGCTATAAGTAATAAAAGTGACAGTTACAGCCAGAACATCAATAAAGATGCAATTAAAACATATCTGTTATGATTTTTTAGAAAAAATATCTAAAATGCTCAAATAGAAACAGTTTTACTCAGTCAGTGCAAATAAGTGGATATGTAAAGTATCAAACATTCCAAAACTAACTCACAATGTTCACTTAAAGTTTTTGTTTTAAATAGAAACTCCAGTTTTTTTTATAAAATGACATTTGAAACAAATTATCTCTCCAAAATATAGATGCAAATTAAAAGTACAGTCTTACCTGCAGCTACAAAGAGAATCCCTCCACCGAGAATAACATTCCTTTTGCTCTTGTAGAAGCTGCTGGAAGCAACACACACTCCTCCCAGAAGGAGCAATATGGCACTAAGTATTGGGAAGATGCTTGAAGCTCTCACCACACCTGCAGATAGCAGCAGACACATCATTTCTATATGTACTTTATTGATTAAAACAATTAGGACAGTCTTTTACTCAGATTCAGAAATACATTTGAAACTAAAAAGTCAGAATGTCAGTCTTCCAACACGCTGGTTGGAGATGGAATTGCCACAAATTTTGATTTCTGACAATTTAGACAATGGTCACTTCTTTACAGTTTTTCTAGTTGAACATGTATTACAGAAACCAGCTAATTAATCAGCTAAAATCAAACAAAACTTTTAGTAGAAGTTAGAAAAACTCATCATTTGGCACATAGCTACAGCTTCACAAAAGATGCATAAAATAAACTTGGCTGGAAAAGATTATATTATATAAATGTTCTCGTCAAGTTCTGACAACACAAAAAAAGTGTCAGCAGCACAAAGATATTAGAAAACTAAAGTGCCAAAGAGCTCCTTCTGAGGTGTAATTCTGGGTAATTGCAAGGTCTGCACATTTTCAAGGTGACTTTTCATGCTGTTTTAAATTTTGTTTACCTCTGGACAAAAAATAACTCGCTGATAAACATATATTCACAGAAGCTCTTTCAATATTATTAAAAAGAAATGAAAAGGACTGGGTGGTGCCAGGATTTGCATTTCTGTGCTTTAAAGCCAAACAGATGTGATTTTAAGATAGCAATCGCAGCCTCTTTCACAAAACTAGATGTCTTTATATAACATCTACAGAAAAGCATATGCTTTGGAAACTAAAAGATTCAGGACTGTATAAAAAGAATCTTTGCTATCACAATAGAAGCAGGATGTGAAACCCGAATCCTGAGCTGAAAATAATCCATTAGTCAAAGCTGTTCTTTCAATCCATCTGTAGAAAAAAAATGCTTTCTGTACACCCCCAGACTCACAACCTCATGCACCTGGGTATTCATACACATACACTATACAGACACACACTTACACACACCTTCAGTAACACTTTGCTTGAATCTGACAACCATGCATTGATGTCCGCCCACCACCCCCTTCTGTCCTTTCTGTTTCTCTGTGTGATGGAGACGCTGTGTGGATGTGTGTGCTGCTTGCTGAGCTGTGAGTATGTTTGCCAGTGAACTGTTATCTAATGTCTCTATGGCTTTTTGTGTGAATTTGTTGTGCATTTGGAAGGTGCATTTGGAGCGTTACTCACGTAGCAGATACTCTGCAGCATCTTGGTCATAGTCTGCATCATCTGGGAAATGATTGATCTGGGAGCACACACCTCTCTTCAACCCTGAAAACAAGATAAAGGAGAGAGAAGGTCAAGAAAGGACATGGAAATAAGTAAAACTTTCAAGGAAGAGCAATCCAAACTCTTCCCTAAATACTGTCACTTTGTCTGTGGCATCTTTTACATGCAGTACACACAGCAGAGGTCCAAATATGAGTAATTATGATTGTTAATTAACTAGAATTATTTTAGAATCTATATGTTTAAGTGTTTTAAGAATTATTTTGCACCTCTGAAATGTAACAGAAACACTCTGAGCTTGCACACACACACATACTAGTCTTGCTACACACACAATACCGTACTCCTAGCTTAAGCCCTGCTGCCCAAATCTTCCAATCCAGCAGCTCAAGCATTTGTAACATGTAAACAATTCTTGTGTTTCTACACAAATAATCTGCAGTTTGCAACATGTGTCCATTAGATTTTTATCTTGCACCAACATTCAACTGAAGCTTTAACAACAATTGCCATTTCTTGCATCAGACTGTGGATTTTCCTGGACCAATGTGTTACTAATCCTCCAACAGGGTGTGTCAAGCTTGATGATGTCCCTTACCATCAATCCATAGAATTATTGTGATAATGTTTCCTAATAAAGGGCACCAAAATATGCAGTCTTAATAATGATCAGCTAATTGTGAAATAATATAGTTTTTTTTCATGCTGAGCTGAATTGTTTAATAATGAGTTTACAGTTAATCAGGCATAAGGGAAACCTGTTGTGACCCCTAATTAATGAAATAGTTAATGATGAACTAATGATGTAGGGGACTCATTTTATTATAGGGGACACAAAGTTTTAAATAATGGTTAGATATGATTGTACTAAGTGCTGCCTCTATCGTTACCAAAACCCTCCAAGAAATTCATGCTTCATGTAAAAATGTGATTTGTGTGTTTTAACTGGATCTCACTCATTTATAAGTTAGATTTACTCAAAAAGTTTTAAAGGACAAAAAAAAATGGCTCTTGAACTGCCTGAGACTTAACATGTCTGGCTGTGCAAATACCTTCTTTTAGTACTTTCTTAACAATTTCTGCACCAGACCGAATACACTTTTAAGATACAAGTGTTTTAAGTCTTTTTTGTAAAAATAAATAAACCAAATTTAGTCAATTGTAAATTCCTAAATTTTAGCATTTGCAAAGGCAGTAAACACAATTAATTTAAAGGAATTATAAAAAATAACATTTGAAATCTGGTCACCAAGAAACTAAAACAATCTACTTTCCTTATTCAAGAAAAACATGATCTGTGAATGACAAATCACATTATTTTGACCACCTGGTGGGGTAAAAAATGCGAACAATCTATTTCATTTTAAATTAGGTTTCTACTTCAGCACCAGGGACAGCGATATTAATGAATCTATATTTGACACAGGGAGACTCATAATAATTCAGGCCATAGATTCTATTTTGCAGAAACTATTTTGATCCAATAAACTGAATCAACATTTAAGTATAATAACTCTTCTGGCCAGCATCGTTCCATTAAAGTAATGGGCTGGTTATGAGCTGGATATAAAAACGAGGAGGTAATATATTTTTAAGATATCTAATTATGTCAGAATTGATTTGCTGTTAAATTTGTTTGAAAAAGGAAACTCAAATTGATTGACTAAGTCTCTGCTGTTGTCTTAAAGCTTGCAAAAATAAACAGAAACAGAACTTACAAAAAGTAATGAGTGATCAAACAAATCAGCTCAGTTTATCACACTGTGACATTTGACTGTATGTATGTTGGAGTACACCTATTTATGTCTGGTCTGCTTACACTGATTACACTGAATATGCTGACCTCAACAACGCCCCCAGAGACAAATGCATGAGAAAGCATATTTCCTCATCACACAGACGGGTTTTTCATGGTCCTAAACACACACACACACACTCCCACCAGCTGTACCTTCCAGGCAGCAAATCCTCCAGAGGCCAGAGTGGGTGAGAGCCCCGGGGTCTTTCTTGTCCTTGTTGTTGTTTGAGTCCTCTTGGGATGAGTTGGCTGTACTGTTGCAGATGAAGGCTCGGGCATACAGCCAGTAATCTGTACCAATGGCCACCGTCATGAGGGCAAAAGCTGCAAAGGCCCCCATGGTGGTCAACAACACCTGGATACCTCGTTCACACCAAACCATGGCTGGGCGAGGAAGGAAACTAATGTCTAAGGAAAAACAACAAACAGCAAAATGATCTTTGTTAAATCACTCAGTCATTTTCTGGGACTCTATATATGAGTTCACTAGTATTTTTACTGCTATATGTTCTACTGAAAGTTTTTTTTATCTTCCTCATAAAACTCATGAATCAAAACCTCAGCTATACATTTGTGTTTTAACTTCATTTTGTTACCAATCACTATCAAAAATACAGCCTTCAAATTAGTCAAATAAAATAACAAAAATAACAACAAAAAGAAAAAATCTGTGCTGAAAAACATTATGTAACACATGACCTTCAGCAAAGACCAACAGGAGTTCTGTCACCAGCACCTTTACCCACCCACACAATTGTCTGATCTGATCACTTCTCCCATGATGCTTTATGTGTGATGTTGTCTCTAGTAGCACTGGGATTTTAGTAAATAAGTTTGACTTAATTCAAAATGAAATGAATAAAAAAAGTCTCAGCTTTTTATTCCACTGTTTGGACTGAGGCTTGATTCCATTTACTTTCATCACATTCTGTTCATTTAAATATGTCGTAGAAGGATAAATGGTTGTGAAAAGAAAGATTCAAAGTCTTGAAAATTGCATTAAGTTATTCCTGCATTTTGCCACAGACTGTAAATTGAACTGTCAAAATGTTTATACATTAATAGAACTACTGTCCCTTATGGGGCCACTGGTGACTGGTGGGAGCTGATGATGGGGTTGACTCTTTTCATTGCATTCTGAGTAGTTTTTAATCAAAATCTAACATATATGGCCCAAAGCAGTGAAGAAATGTTGGCAGCACACAGCTAGCAAAAAAATAAAGAAATAAAACAAAATACCAACTTTCCTGTTAGTAGAAATCCAAAACAGCAATCACATAAGAAAGTTAAAAAAACTTACCATGAACTAAAAATATTTATAATGTGATTTTCAATGTTTTTTTTGCTATTTTAGTTGGTTTTCAGTTACATTAAAGTCCCACTCCGATCATATTTTGAGCTATTTTAAAACGTTCTCAGTGGTCATTAAATTACAACTATGGCATTTTTACCCCAAATCACAAAACCTGTGCTGTTTTCTATAAAAAAGTTTCACTTTACTGGCAGTAGCTCATTAGCAGTTTCCCTCTGTGTAGGCAGAACCGTTGGTTCAAAGGATAAACTCGGCCCTTTTCTCATTGCTAAGAGATCTCTATTTATGCTAGCATTCTGAGCCCGCCCATTCCATTTCTTACATCACAAAAACCTGCAATTTAAAAGCAGAAATACTTGGTTCTAATTTTCTCAAGATACGTCCTCTATTATCAGAAAAAAATGTTACAAGAACATCTTAACAACACAAAATACATGATATTATTGGAGTGGGTCTTTACGAACTGGAATTGGCTCCAAAAGCTGTTCTTCTGAAAAAGTGATGTTCCATTTCCGTTTGCGAAAACAATGGCTAAGCTGGAACGTTAAGGGCCCGTTTATCCATAAAAGTTGTATTTCTTATGAAATTTGTAAACATGCTTACATTTATTTTCATTTTTATTACTGTGAGTATATTGTTTGTGAACTATTGCATAACTATTTCTGAACAAACTGCCTGTTGTTTGTTTTGGATGGAAGAATTTCTGTTTTTGTCCTTTTCTGCAATAAAATATCCTAGTCAAACATCAGCTAATTGATTAATCATTGCTAAAATTAAGATCTAGTCTGAGAAATTGACATTGATTAGAGTTAATCTTTGTGAGAAGACAAAAAATACATTTATTTTATAGGCTTGTAATAATAAACAAAGGACATTGAATGTTTGTGTGTGTCAAGATGAAATACTGTAGAAAAAAATCAAGGGGATATAAATTTGAGTGAAGCTGGTGCTGATGAGGAATGGAGGGACTGAACATGAACCAACAGGAAATAGAAGAAAACACATTTCAGGTGACAACTGGTCAGTGGGAAGGACAACAAGAGGGAAAAGAATAGATGCAACACATTTGTTGTGCTTCAGGAAACAACTAATGAAAGTGAAAATGGCTCTGTGACTGTGGGACTCCATTTAACCATGCAGTTGCTCGGAATGATTTCAGCCATTTCAGTAGAAACTGAGAACAAATGATGCCATAAAAACTTCTGAATTCTCTCATCCCTGAGTAATAATTTCAGTTGATGCAATCTCAAACAGAAGGTTAATGTAAACAATCAAACCACTCAGGAAATATCGATCCCAGACTTGTCTTTTTATTTATTTAGGTACTTCAGCTGCCCCTGTTGGCTGTTTCCATGGCAGCACAATGTCAACACAAACCCTGAAATCACAGGAAACGCTGAAAGTGAGCTGCCCCAATTTTTTGTTGACCACCTGAAAATGTTTCATCAAATGTATCAAGGCAAAGACACTGACTAAATAAATGCATGTTGGATTTTAGAGCAGCTGTTTTTAAATAGTTTTATCAATATATAAAATTTGGTTCTTTTATCCGATAGATTAGATGATTTAAAGCATCATTTGTTATTCTATGCATCTAATTTCTAAACCCAGATGGGGCTATTTCCAACAATCACAGGGCTACAGACGGGGTTACACCCTGAACAGGTCGCCAATTCATCCCAGACCATTTGTTAGTGTCAGTAAAATAGTTAAACTTAAAAAAATTAAAAAGATAAACTCAAAACTTTAAAGTTTTCCCTGCAAACACTCCCTTCAGCCCAAACCATCCAGTCCAACAGCTCCAGCTTGTACAGCATTTCTGTGTTTCTTGGCAAATGACATGCAGTGTGCAGCAGACTTGTGACTTCTCTTTATTTGTATCTTGACCTAAAATGTAACTGAAGCTGAAAATTACAACTGAAAATGATCTGGAATTGTTTTTTTTTTATTATTGTTATTTCTGAAATGATTCAGGGCCAGTTGATCAGAGCCAGTGTAAACAAACAAACAAACAAAAAANACACAATAATTAACATTTAATAAACCTACACTGACTAAAGCTGGAACAAAGCTGTAGTTTAAACTTGTTTAATGAACAAATTGAAATGTATTTCCACCCAACCTGTTTTATTTAATATAGACAAGACAGAATTGGACACATTACACTGAACCAATCATATATTAACTGATCAAAACGGAGTCTTTAATAAAACAAACACAGTAGATCCACCCATCTGTTTTATATCTGGACCATTTCACTGGGGTAAATAAATAAATATACATTTTTTGTTTGTGTTTTGTTATCAAAATACCTTAAATGCTGAGTTCTATTAAAATGTTAATGTATGAACTTGTTTAAGGCTAAAAAAAAATCAATGTATTCAAATGAAAAGTTTGAGCTCTTTCTGGTTTTACTTCATATACTCTATTAAAAATGGATGCTGAGGATTAGTGTGGGTTCAGATTAAATGTTTATTGTTCAACTATAATGAAAATGATTTTTTTTCCAATGTGAGAATTAAACAGTGTTGACAACATCTTTCTAGCTTAACACGATCCTGATTGGCAACTGATTGGTATAATTTGAAGCATTTGACTGACCAAAGCTGCTGCAAATAAAAAGAGATGATGTGTTATCCCGAGACGCTGGACATGTAAAAACAATGCAAATATAATCACATCAAAAATACATTTGAAATGTTCTTTTTTGAAAACACTGTTTCAATTTTGTTCCTGAATTTTCTCAGTAATTCTGATCTGAAGAATAATAAACATTTAGCTGTGTCACACCAATGACTTTCTTTGTCCTTTGAATACAAACAAACATCTGTACACAACTGCACTCAGGTGTCTGCGTTCGTATGTCCGTGTGTGTGTGTGTGTGTGTGTGTGTGTGTGTGTGTGTGTTAGGGTGGTTTCCTACATGATTGGACTCATGTGCTTGTTTGCGCATTTCAATATGAATTTTTAGATTGACAGGCACACAGTGTGAATATTATGTGTATATATGAGTGTATGTGAATCCACATGTGTCTCAGGTTGGTTGTAGATGTAAAAGCACATGCGTGTGTGTGAGCATGTTACCTGAGGGCATGTTTCTCCCTTTCGTCTCCATCTCGTCTCCCCCCTGCTGCTGCTGCTGTTCTTCTTTTTCTTCGTCAGTGAAGAGCGGTCCGTAGCCCTGGTCCGAGCCACCTCCATCCACCGTTTATCCTTCGGTTTCTCGCTTCCTCTCCTTCCTCTGCTCCTTTACCACTTCCTCTCTTCTGAGCCTTTCACACTTCTTTTCCTCCCTTTCTTTTTTCTCTCTTTTTCAATCTTGGGCACTCCTTTGCTTGTTCTCAGCAAGTGGTGGGTACTTCACTCGGTGTCCTTTCCTCTCATTGAATTGTCATGGCAGTCATCTTCGCTACTGAAAGAGGGAAGAAAGAGGTGGGGAGAAGGTGGGGAAGGGGGAGTAGAGAGCAGATGACAGAGATTGTTAGGAAGGACAGAAAGAGAGGATAGGAAATAGAAAGTAAAGAAGGAGATAAAATGAGGAGGATAGATTGACAAACGAAACATGAGCCCTGAAACCAGAAGCTGCTCCATTACAGAAGCATTTTTCCATCAGAAAATAATACATCAATGAAAAATAATAAATAAAAACCCCAAACCTGATGCCAGCGGCAAAAACGAGCCCCCTGTCAAAGAAGAGAAGCTGGTTTGGCTCCACAGAGAGACACGGAGAGAGAAAGCAAAAGAAAAGAATAGGCGATGCGAGAGAGCGTGCTCTAGTCCATTGCCATGGCAACAGTGAATTCCAAAGTCTATGGTGAAGTGTGCATGTATGTACGTGTGTGTGTGAGTGTGTGTATGTGTGTTTGGATTTGTTGGGGGAGTAAAAGGATGGATGTAACAGCCGAGAGGATTTTGCTGAGATTAAAAAAAAAAAGTGTGTGAATTCCGTTAGTGTGCAGAGGCGCTCTGATGTTCTACAAGCTGAATGCCAAAAACACACAAGTCCATGCTGCTGACATGTATGACACCACAGAGAAGATGAGGAATGAACATTCACAAGAGAGATGACAGACTTGTGAGTCACTTGTGCTGCGGTCAGTGTCTTGGCATGTTTCATCCATCCAACTTTCTTTCTGTAAGTGCGACGGCTTAATCGCAGGCACTTAACACAATTTCCTACTTTGAAATGCACAATGCAGATATTTCAGAGGTGAAAAATCAAGTTGAGATTTGAGCCCTTTATCAAGGGCATTTCAGCAGAACAGCTGGTTTTCTGTTTGAACTGCCATCATTTCAATATCTTTCTAGAGGGAGAGGAATCAGGACAAACATGAGGTCAGGTTTTCCTGCAATTTATTTATTTATTTTTATTTTTCTTACAAGCTGTTGCTGAAACTGCAGGGCAATCAAAATCCACATGAGATGCAACACAACATGAAATCTTAAGTCGTTCTATAGAAAAAAAGAACACATTTAAAGATACCTCTCAACTCAAACATCTGTCCTGAAATGATCAACACAAACAACAACTCTGCTTTCAGGCTCATTTAGAACATACGTTTAAATACAAAATCTAAATCAGTTTTGAACAGATGGTTGAATAAAAGTTTATTTTGAAAGACTTTATTAGTGCCGCCATTCAACTTTAAATCTCAGGAATCTCAAAAATCCCAACTAAAATTCAAATAAAGGCTGAATAACTGTCTGATCATGAATAAGACAAATTTAACAGATTACATTTCTTCATGCAAACAACCAAATTCCTGCATGTTTGAAAACATATTTAGATCCTATTTCCTGCAGGTTTAAACAATTATCTAATTTCTTACAAATAATAATGTCAGAGTTTTGTCAGGATGGTCCCTCTAGTGGTCATTAGAGGAAACATATAAGAGGATTTACTTAACATCTTGATCACATCCTTTGAGACCCACAGAAAGTACTGCAGGACCCCTACGAGGCCAGCAATCAGTAATAACAGACAGACACACACCAGAACACAGACATTTATATTCAGAACTGTGATAACAAACCTCTTTTGAACTGACAAAGTGGGTGACGGGGGAGGTTCCTGCAGCACAACATGGAACAAACACATGTTGAAAGGGCTTGCTGGTAGCAGTGCAAACATGGCAGCTTAAAGTTCAAGGACAAATCAGACATGCTGTGCATGATGAATGCAGCAAAGAAAGGAGTTCTGGTATGAACCAGCAGTAAAACATGAGAAACGAGGCATGATATGATGAATTATCTTGTCTTTATGAAAGGGAACCCTTATTTGTTTAACTGAGTTACCTCACAGTTCTGTTAATATTAAATACCTTTAAGCAAACTATGAAACTTTATGATTTGAGTGAAATAAATAGTTTGATCTGGCCTCTTCTTCTTCTATGTGTCTTTAAACAGGTACAGTGCAGCACCCATTTGTTTATTTTTAATTTTTTTAACATATGTTTTTCAGATTGTACATAAATTGGTATAAACCACAACTCCCCAAGCACGTCTTCCTGGAATGTCTGTAACCTCCTCCTCTGATGAGATGAGCCTGTTCCTGCTGCTCAAATTAAAAGTGCAGCTGTGAGCTCAGAGGCAGCATTACATCAGCTTCACTTCCAAAGAGACCTCAAGTTATGAGAGGAAGTTTCAAACTTTATAATTAGTGTCAGGCAAGTTATCTAAAATCACAAATGGATAATAAGGCTGTCCAAAATAAAACTGGGCCAGGGAAATATAGCAGGTTCTTCTTGGTCCCAGATGTTCATGATACATTTTGTTGGAGGTGTGCTTTGTTTTGCTGATAAGACAGTTTCTCAGGTAGCTGACTGACTGATATCTCTCTGAGTCTTCTATTAACTCTCAGCACCTTTTAGGTCACATGGGGAATAGATTTTATTAGAAGTAAGCTCTTCTGCAGCAAAGTTCAGATGAAAACCAAAAGTAATTTTTTTCAGAAAACTGCAGCAACCATCAATGTTTTAGCTTCTAAAACATATGAACACAATACTTTAAAAATCTCTATTGAATAAAAGAACTACTAAATAAACCCAAAACAAATGAACAAGAACCCGTTTGAACAGAATACGTGAATCAGTGAATTATGGCTTTTTATTATAAAAAAAAAAGAATAAAATAACACTGGAAATTATTTTCAAATGTATAATATCAACAATAAAAATTCTGTATTGCACCGAATGAATCCATCTTCAATGACAACAGTGCATGAAACTGGTCAAACTGTAATGGGTGAATAATTGTTTCATTTAAGTTGAAACATATTTAATGCCGTCAGAGGTTTTGTCACTTGGGAAGTTCTTTTAACTCAGTCCCCAAATGAATATACAGTGAGTTAATACAGTTAAAAACAACTGAAACTAAAATATTATTACTTCTCCTATCAGAGTAGAGATCTTTGGTTGTCAGTCTTTACTCTTGTGTAGTTGTTTAACAGAAGGGAAACAAGTACTCTTATTATATTTTGTCATATATGCAAATATGCAGTAAAATTTGATCTTTTACCCTTTGAACAGAAAAAAATGTGTCTTTATTATTTCTATGCACAATAAAAACAAAAGTCCAAAGAGCGAATACAATTAATGTCTTTATTATTTTTTTTCTTTTCATTTTTGCAACAGGCATTTTTACTTTGCATTATATTCAGCCTCTAATAAGTCAGAATCTCTAACTTAACTATACACAAAATGACTCTTTAATAATTATTCAAGTTTATTCAAATCTGTTCAGTCTGTATAATTAGCAAATAAGAGACCAGACCAGGCAAAATTTATTGGTTTCAAAGTTAATATAACACTACTGGCAAATAACAATTTTGCAAATTTCAAGCATGGTGAAAACAAGAATAATTTATGAAATAAATGGATTCAGTATTAACATGTCTGGACAGATATTATTAAACAACTGATTCAAGACATGAATTAAATGCCTCCCTCTTTTAATATAAACACTGTCTGCATTCTGAAGATAAAGAATAATTATTTACATCCAAATCACAGTTTAAAGAAACGTCTGCTCTGACCAAGAGGCAAACGTTCTGATTTGAAGCTCTGTTTCTCTGCTGTGATGTCTGAGATGTGAGAGAAACAAATACTGTTGGTCTGGTTTCATATAAAGACAAAATCTACAAGGTCAGCTACATAAATAGAAACTCTCTGAGTCTGTGTGTTTTGTGTGTGTACACATAAGCATAGATGTTCAGCTTTGGCAGTTACCAAAAAAAAAACAATTAAAACATCTCAAAACATCTGCAAAAGCTTTTATAAGCAGTTAAATTAGCTATATAATCAATAATTTACAAAGAATCATAAAATACTGCAAAAAATCTGATCTGCTACAACGCTTTTCTTTAACAGTACTGCAGCTTTTAAGCAAATTACCCCCCCAATAAATCTAAAAAAATTGCTATAAACAAGGCCTTAATGTAAGCATGATTGTTACTATGCTACAAAACAAGCAATCGCTACAGTCTCTGTCAGTTTTGACAAAAATCATTAGCCTCACTTTAAAATCAACCTCGGCACGAGATGCTAGAAAAATGATTCAGTGAGTTTTGTTGTTGATTGTAGCGATGCAACACAGCCAAGAAAAAAATGACTGTATCTGCACTTTGAACATTGTTTTAAACAAACATATTCAACGTTAATACTGACTGCTATTTCCAAAAGTAATAACATTAATAATACAACAAAAAAGGAATCTAGATTTTGGGTTTGCTCATAATCTTAATCAGAGTTTTTCAAAGTGCCGTGTCTTTATATCCATATTCATGTATCAACATTCTGCTACATCAAACCAGGAAGCAGGAAGTTCCAGTAAAAACTATTAAACCGGGAAGCAGGATGTGACTCAAATACAAATACTAACCTCTATGTCTCTAAGTTAGACTTAATTCTTTCAAAGTAAACCTCTAAAACAGTCATTTATATCTGATCCCCAAACTAAAAACCTTAAAACTCAAGCGTTCTTTATTTCTGGTTCCTAACATCAACAGTCTGCAGGAAGTTGGTTCATTTTTTAAGTTCTTGTTATTTATGAATGCAATTGTAACCTGGTTTTAAAGATACAGTATGTAAAAAAATTAGACCTTGTTGTAAAATCTGAGTCCTGCAGTTCGACCACCCAGCTGTCTGAGATCCAGATCTGTTACAATGTGACTTTACTTTCAACATCGGTGGGTCATTAAACTGTTGTGTGAGTTTTTTACTGTAAAATTCTTACATATTGTACCTTTAAGTCATTTAAGTGTTACTTTTAGGTCATAAATGTTAAACTCCAGGTCTTTTAGTTTGATTGAACCACTGGTCAACTCCATGGGATGAGATAGTCCTTGTTTTTTAATAAAACCTTGTGAAAGTTCCAAAGAAGTTCCCTATCAGAGCTCAACCCTGTAAAAAGTCTCTCAGTTACATCTTCTCTTTCATTTCAGAAATAATAAAACATTCATTCCTTTAAATTTAAATTAAATGAAAAGTTAATTCACTTAAATACCCCAAATAAATAGAGATTAAGTTTTCATTACATATTTTCAGCAAGATTGTACAAGACGGGAAATATTTTATACAAGAAAGTGGAGTAGAAATCTCTATAAACACACAGTTTATTCCTTAGTGTGTGTATAATAGTTGTTTCAGTGGGTCATGATACACAGACAAAAGATAAAACTATTGCTGATCATTAATAACACGGGCCCTGTGAGATTCTCATAAATGTTTTTTTAATGGACTTTTAAACAAATAGTGGATTATCAAAAAAAAATGCTACAAAAACCTGTGAAACAATGTAAGTAAATACTTTCACCCATTCTATTTTAACAAACTACAAAAACAAAAGAAACACAAGTCTTTTCTGTGTTTTTAAAGGAACCAAGTTACAAAGAAGTGTCCAAAATATTCCAGAAATTACAAAGAAAAGTGAGTCCTTTGTAAACAATGATAGAAAATGATTCTTTGTATTTTTTTAAATAAATAAATGACTTTTTAAATAAACAACATAGAGTTGCTTCTGCTTCCTGTTCTCTCTTTTGCCTGTGTGTCATGGCCTTGGTGATGAATGCACCCGTCAGAAACCTCATAAGTGGCTTGTTGCTACTAATCATCATATTCTTGAGTCCTCCTTTCGCCTGTGCCCTCACCGCATGTTAAAAGTTTCGGGTTCAACATCAGCAGTGAGTCATTTCATCACCCGCCTGCCTCTCCTCCCCTCTTCCCTTCTTTCTTCTCTCTTCTGTTTCGATCTCCTTAAACCTCGTTCCTTCAGCTGCTCTGCTGCAAACCTCCTCCCACACATTTGTGTATGTGCATGTGGTGTGTGATGTGAAGGCAATCAACCCCCTCCCCCCTCCCCCAGCAGTTTTCCCCTCCCACTCCTTGCTCATATAACCTAGCATGGTGAGGCGCTCATTCGCGTGTGAGCATGGTAGCGTGGAGGAGGAACTGCAGAGGGGGGCGCTGCCATAGGCAGGGACTGGGATGGGATCCCACTGGGATGGGGATGAGGCTGCGAGAGAGTGTGAACATGGGATACCCTGGGTAAGGTGGAGGTGGCACCTGGATGAAGAGGGTGTGGATAGGAAGAGGAGGTGGAGGAGGAAGACGCTGGCTGTAGCTGGTAGCTGGCAGCTGATGAAGGCCCAGAAGAAGAAGGTGTCGCTTGGGAGCTGCTGCCCCCTTTACAAGGCTGCTGTGGTGGTGGAGTCTGGTTGAGCTGGATGGAGATGTCAGATGAGACATCAGAGGCACTTCGGCCCCGCTGTGGTGGAGCCCAAGAGTCCGGATGAAGAAACTGGCCACTGTAATCACTGCAGTCGGACATGCGGGGGCGGTAGAGCGCAGGATGTGGGCGGTAAAGCTCCTCCTCAGCGTAACGCTTCATGAAGAGGTAGACGGACATCACTCCAGCACCCTGGGATGGAAAGTGAAACTCAAATGTTATACAAAATATATATGTTTATGCTCTGAAGGAGCCGAGAATAACTCGCCTTTTATATAATCAAACAGACACGATTTCAAGTTCACTCATAGTTAATTAACCCTAAATATATTAAAAATTAGACCAGATCCAACCCTGGTTCCCATAACTTAATCTATATTACATAAAAGATGTAAGATGACATAAAAATGACCTTCAAAAGCAGCAGCTGGGATGTACTGAAAAGCTGATTCATGGTTGGTTGCAAGTTTATCCAATTGAGTCCAGAGGGATATTTTGGTTTAGTTTGGGGATTTGTGAAAAAAATAAACAAACGGGTAAATAAACAACTAACACAAGCAGAAAAGAGAGCCTGATCTGTCCATACATGAAAACAAACTATCTGCACTGCTCCAGGGAACCGAAATGAAAACGCAGGATGTTCAGCAGTTTTTGAAACAACAAAATTAGCAACATCCTAAAAGGCAACAAAATGCCATCATGAGAGAGAGAAAACAAAATGAATAAATCAGGCATAATTTTGCACAGACTTGCTCAGTGGAATAAATAATTATCCCAAAAAATATTCATGTTTTCACTGGGGTATTTGCTGATTTTATTCAGCTCATTCGCTGTACAGCCACTACATTATTCCTGCAACAACCCTGAAACACAATGTTGATGATTCTGTGAGTAAATGTGGCAGAAAACTGTGTGTTAAAGAGGGTTTCCAAACCTGACAGAGGATAGAGAGAATAGTTATAAAATAACAAAGAAAGAAGGTAAAATAAAAGATAAGAAAAATTAACAAACAAGATCAAAAGGATAGAAAACCACAACAACAGACAGAAAAAATACATTATTTATTTGACAAAAAATTAAACAAGATGAAGGGAAAATTAAATAAAAAAAATAAGGACAGAGTGTGATAAAGGGAAGTATGAAAAATGAATTAAATGCAAGAAAAACTCATTAATATGGAGCTTGCGAATAAGAAAAAGATAAAAAAGTGCAAGAAAAGCCACAAATTAATAGAAAGCAAGAGATACAGAAAAAAAGAAAAAAGACATGATGAAGAGGAGATAAATCTAATGCAGAGAAAGCGAGGAGAAGAGAGGGAGAGCAGAGGTGATAGGAGAAAAAGAAAAGAGCAGAATAGATAATAAGGGATAAAAGAAAACTGAAGATAAAAGAAGGGAGGACAGACAAAAAGATAAAAAGACACAAAGAGAAGCCCAAACTCTGATGTGAAGAAGAAAATACACCAAGACAGGCAAGATGAAAATAAAAAAAAGGAAGAGGAAGGAACTAAAAATGAAAGGAGTGAAGGATAAAGAGGAGCAGAGAACCCCTCCTCCCCCCAGAGAGGAATATTCTACTGCATAAAAAGCTGCTGTGACAGAGCTGCTGCCCTCAAGTATTCGAGCTATTAACATTTATGAATATTGATGTGAGCGAGATGACGGGCTCCTACGCAGGCACTTTCTGAATGTGTACTTAGCCGAATGAGACTTCTGTGTGTGTGTTTGTGTGTGTGCACTTGCCAGAACATGTGTGTTTATTTAAACTGTCTTTGGTTAATATCCAAGCCACATTCCACACAATCTGTGTGTGTCTGTGCACACTGACTTCCACTAACTGTTATAAGCATCAGCACATATTTCTGGCACTGAATGGTGTAAAATGTGCTTTTGTGTTTACTTGAATTTCTAGCAGTGTGCATGTGCGTGTGTGTGTGTTGTTTGCATGTTTGTTCTGTGTGTGCAGGGCAAATAAGAATGCATGCCTTTAAATCTTCATGTGTCTGTATGTTTGCAGTTTTATCTGTGCATGTGTGTGTGGGTGTGTGTTTTGCTTGTAGAACCTCTTTGAGCAGGAAGGAGGATGCTGCAAAGGCAAAGGACCAGCCGTAGTGGTAGTGGAAGAACTGCTCCGGCTCTCTGGGTCGATTCATCACTTCATCATTAATGCTTGAAATGTATAAAACCAAACCCACCACCAGACTAAGACCTGCAGGGCAGAGAGACATATGCTTCAAAACCAGAAGGTAAAGTTAATCTTCCTGTCTAAAACTTTCTGATATAGGTTAGAGCTCAGGGTTAGGACCTGTGGATACATGGTTTGGTCATGGGTATAAATGATATAAGACAGTGATGTCCAACCCTGGTCCTCTAGGACCTCTATCCTGCAGGTTAGAGATGTTTTTCTGCTCCAACACCCACAATTCAGTGGTTGAATGATCTGGTCAGCGGGTCCTCAAGCTCTGCAGAAACCTGTTATTTACATCTATTCAAATTAGGTGTGGAAGTATAAAAACATCTTAAACATGCAGGATTGCAGCTGATCAGGATTGGACATCCACTTCCCCTTTTGGGACATTTCAATAAATAAATGCAAAATGTTGCATGTTGTTATAATGTGATTTTTTTTTAAAACCTAATCAGTTTATGTTAGAACATCAGCTCTTCCTTGACTGAACCCACCATGTTCTCCTGCATTACAATCCTGTTAAACATCAAAGGAAAACAAAAAGTCAGAAGAAGAGACACAAATTATGTTAGATTCTGACTAGAACACCTGGCCACATCCGTGAGAGTAACAATAACGGACTGTTTAAGTACATATCAGATACTGTTAGAAAAATAAAAAGAAACAATGACTAGGACTCCATTATAGAAACTGATACATGTTACATGTTATGGTAAAATATCTACAAATATAAAACCACAAAAAAGAAAACATTTCTCCTATTAGAATTTAAATGCCTTAAATTAGTTATTCTTATTGTATTTTTCTTTTATATTTGTGTTTTTTTATTTTTTGTGAGAGATTTCTGCAACTATCATGACTCTATAGGGAATGTTTAGGGCAGATTTATTTCAGTTGCTTGTTGCAAGAAAACCTTCAATGTTCAAAAAAAAAAAAAAGACTATGGAGATGTTCATGCAACAACTCTTTAATATAAATAAATCTTAGAAATATTTTAAACCATCTACTCCTTCTACTAAGCAACTGTATGTTTTTGAAAATCTTAATGGAAGTAGACAGTGTTTGAACATTTAGAAAATGATTAAGCAAAATAATAATTAAAGAAAACATCACTGATTAAAGCAATAAAAAATGTCAGCGGAATTTTTTTTGGATAAAAAGAAAATAAACTAGGTATTTGTTAGTCTTGATCTCATCTGAATGAAACTGTATTCTCTGTGTTTGTGTGACCATTTTGTGTGCGGATGCTCTGCATCAAGAAAAGCTAATGATAACACGTCCTGACTGTGTAGTAAAACCCCTGACGACAAGTTGTAGCATTGGAATAAAAAGAGAAGAACATCACATGCACTTATTACCATGCATAAAAATATCTAAACCCACTTATTTTTTAAAATAAGCCCAAAACATACACATGTTGGTGTATGAGGACAGACGGTGAAGCCTCTGAGGGAGAGTGTGTCAGCGCCTCCCTAACAGACTAACCACTGCAGCTGACCCGCAAAATCATCCTGCAGTGAAACCTCACTGCGCTAACACAGAAAGAAAAAAATGTGTCTAAAAAAACATATCAAACATATTACTGACACATTAATACAAAACATCACGCTAATTTAAAATAAAAACTAACATGTTGCCTAAACAGGTTTGAGTCAGGAAGACTTAATTTTGCTGATCTATCGAAATCACTTTCAAAACTGTAAAGCGCCATTAAGGAACAAAATATCTGATAAAATGTCTTTATACATGTGTAAAATAATGGCTGTTGTCTGCATCGTGGTGAAAATGGCAACATGTCTTTATCTCTAAAATAAGCCATGAATCATTTCGGGAAAACACAGAATAGCATTTCTCCATTTTCACCATTAGATGGCAGCCTTATCACTAAATGTTTTCATCAAGGACACACACACACACATACTCACAGAAAATGCAGATTGTGAAAAAAAAACACCCAAAAAAACCCCAAAAAATGAAATAAAATACAAAAAATGAAGAGAGAGAATGACTAGATGAAGGACACAGCTGTGAGGAAACAGCTGGTGTGCTGCCGTCATGTTGTAACCTCTCGATGCACCGCGAGCGAGAAAAAATACACACGTGCTGAGTGAGATAACCACTGCATAACAGCCATGTCACAATCTTTGGTAAATGTCTTTGACCTTTGTCTTTTTGACTTCTTGCTGTGATTTGAAAAGTTGCAGCTTTATGGAGAAGTCTAAGTGTTCACGGCACAGATTTACAGAGCACAATAAGCAGCAGCTGTTCAAGTTGCATGAAAAATAAATACATTAAAAAATTAAACAGAATTCTCAAAAGTGATTTTTTTCTTTCTATTTTTTTCTGTTAATTTTAAAGAGCACGGTGTTGTCAAAGATATGTAGATATTAATTTGACACTTTAATATTAATCCACACGCTACCAGTCAAAAGAATGGATCAATAAGAAGGTGCATCCAGCCTTTTGACTAGTAGTGTATGTATATATTTTTATCAAAGATGTACAGCCAAGTACAACTGGGTAGTTTATGAAACACAACACATAAGTGTTTGTATTTGTGATGAATAACCTTGAACAGATAGATTTTCATCACTGCAGGAAACGGCATGAAACACATTGTTCAGAATTTAACTTTGCAGTGGATCCCAAATAAGCTTATATTGTTCTTGAATAATTACTTATATATAATATATGTTGCTTTATGGAAATACTCCTGCAGAAATACCCTGATGTGAGAAAGCTGTGTAGATGTCAAAGACTAGACAGTACACAACCCTGGATGATGTAATGACTGTAAGGTGTCCAGTCATGTAGCTTCAAAACAAGCCCGAATCATCAGCTGTCTGCTGCAGCAGACAAGAAAAACCAGCTTGTTCATTCTTGTAAATTTAGACAAAGAAATGTTGAGCAGGATTTCAGGGATGTAGACAAGAGGAAGAATATTTCTGCCTCAAGATACTCAGATAAATCCTTTATATTAGTCACATCAGATACACGTCTTACTCAGAGCTTCATGAGTGAAGAGGGCATTTTGACATGGCATCAGAATGTCTGTCTAAATTTAGCACAGAAATATGAAACATTTATTTCTTAGTTTGAACAACACTTACCCGTATAAAAACCTCTGTGTCTACCTTTAAAACAGTGTCACATTAGTAAGGAAAGTACAGTAGTGGGTTGAACAGCAGAAGAATAACTGAAAAACTCACTTTAGACCAAATTCACTATTTGTCTTGAAAATAAAATCAGTTCATCATCAGTGTCTTCAAAATATCAATAAATAATAATCTAGACAGACTTTTGTAAATATTCTAAAATTTTGGGGGGAAATATATATAAAAAATAATAATTTGTGTGCATTTTCTTGTTAAAAGAAAAGATTCTTGCCATGAAGGGTTTAATTTGGAGGAACATCTACTCATCTGATGAACATTTGACTCAGTTCTGAAGGTAATGGACCAAAATAACTGCAGAGAGCCGTCATGGCGTGACACAAGGAGGTGATGTCACCCTCTTGGCTGCAGTGACTCCCCTTCCTGACTGTGAGCCCAGTGCCAAAAAAACATGACAGTAAAGCCAATAACGTGTGTTTGTAATGGATTATCGCCCCAATGCTCATTCCATCTGCTCAGGGAAAAATATTTCTGTTGTTAAATAAAAATTTTCAATTGCTTGTCATGGTCAAGTCATGACTAATTCCAAACTATTTTACAGAAAAAAAACAAAATGCAAAAAAACAAACAAACATTTAACTCTCTACAAGGTATCGTGCAGAGATGAAGTAGATTAACTGAGAAAGTAGGCTAATAAACTCTGAAAGCCTCACTGCTCCACACATTTCTCAACAAAACAAATAAACAAACAAAATAAAAAAATGTCAGACTTCATTTTTTTTCAACTTTGACCAGGTCTGTAGAATTTTCTCTTGAATTCTGACAGCTCTTCTCTTTTATTAATGGATTTAATACCAGTTAAACAAAGCATTAGTGATTTTTAACAGACTAACAAAGCTTGATTCATTGCAAAGAATTTGGACAGAAGTTAAGGTCAATGAGAGGAAACCAAGTCCAACTCTAAATGGAGCTGGATTTGAATCAGGGATTTTGCCATGCAGAAAGAATAAAAGGTCATCCAAATACATTTCAAATGCACAAACTAACTACAAAACAAATTCTGAATTTTAATAGCAAACCAAATCATAAAAGAATTGACCCCTTAGCAGTGGAAACACACTCTGAAATAGACTGATGTTTGTATACTACCAATATGATTTGAATAATTAAAAAACACAGTTGAAGATAAAATAAAAAAAAAAAAAATATATATATATATATATATATATATATATATATATATATTATTGAGCTTGAATTTAGCAGAAAGCTAAATACACAGAAATACACAGTTTGATGTTGACCACTGTGTTACGTACTTAAAATGTACAAAAATAAATGTGTATAGTAGTACATAATCAAACTTTTAGTTCAGTAAGTGTCCATGTGTCTGAACTGGATATAAATTTAGAGCTTTTGTCCAATTTATTTAGTGCAGGTCATTTTTTTGGGCTACAACCAGGAAATCATCTTTATAAAGAAAATCAGTGTTTTATTTTACTGACTTTCTGTTTGAACTGTCACATTACAACAATTTTGTTTTCCAGACTGTTTGCTCTAAGGTGAAATAAAAGCCTGCAGCCAAACTTCAAATCACTGCTCCCCCACAGTTTCCTTGACAGAGAGCTATTATATGGAATTAAATGCTTCTCTCAGTTCAGCCTGCAGCAAGAAAAAGGTATGGTCTGACAAGCTGTCAGCTAAGAACGACATGGAGGAGCAGCAGAGTGAATCTTCATCCACTGAGCTGTCTTTTTCCATCATTAGTTCTTAAGAATATTGACTTTTGACAAGCACACATCCCTTCTGCTCCGTCGCTCTTTAACATCCTATTTTTGCTGACAGCTGAGGGTGTTTGACACATTTAAACAGGACTTTCCTTTATTTTATACAAACTTGTAAGGCTAAGGTGACCGGAATCTAATAAAATACTTTACTATTTAAAAAAAGGAAACTCAGGACTATCTAAGAAATTTTTTAATCATATATATATTTTTACTTTTACAGCAACAATAAGCACCGTGTGTTTAACATTCCAAATTATAAGGCACATGTTAGATAAAATGAAAAATAATCCCTGAGTTTCTCAAGAGGGTTAATAAGAGAATGAAAACTTTCCTCAGATATAGCATACTGTAATTCCTTTTAGTTGGATGGAGATGTTTTGTAATTTGGCATACAATTAGAAACTTCCTTTCTAACCACGTTTCAACAGACTCTTTGTTTGAGGATTTTCTGCAGAGCAGAGCAGAATAACTGAAAATTAGAAAACAACAGCTAAAAGCTCAAATCAGGAATTTGTTCCACAACAGAACAGACATCAGTGTGAGGTTTAAAATGTGCATGACTGTCTGCAGTTTCTATCAGATAACAGGAGGGACATTTATGAGGATGTTTTACGCTGAAAATAAAAAAGATCTGTCACCTTCTTGCAGTTTTCTTTACATTATTGTGTGCCCGTTTGTTTGTTTGTTTTTATTTTGCTGTTGGTTTTTAATGTTTGATGTTACCTGACAGTATGAAGAATATACCAGAAATGAAGGCAAGGATGGTGCGTTGTGGCCGGATGTGACCAATGTTGCTGATGATGAAGGCAGTGAAGACGAAGAGCAGGGAGACCATGGGAAAGGGAGTCGCAGTTCGGACCATTTCTAGAAGATAAATGAGAGAAGACTCAACTGGAGGGAGTCACATTAATAAATGTGAGGAAAAAAATGGCAAAGATAATGAAAAAAAAAAAAAAAATATATATATATATATATCCATGATATAAATACACAGTTTGATGTTGACCACTGTGTTACGTACTTAATATTTTTGAACAAAAGCATTTTTTTTTCATAACACATCAATTTGTTTACTATTTAGAAATTATTAAAACAGTTTTTAAATGTTCATATCTGGATTTATGCATTTTTTCTCTTAAATACTGATTGAAATAAACGAAGAATTGTTACTTCAGTAAGAACAGACTGATATGATGATTAGGTGGAAAATTAAAAGCAAATATATTTAATGATCATGCAGATGGTTCGTTTTTATTTATCTTTTATATATCTTGTCATTTTTGACAATTTGCTTTTATATTAGTGTTAAAAACTTTTCATTCATTCAAACAGAGAAAGAAGTTTTATTGGATTATGAATTATAGAAACTAATCTACAGAGACTGTTTCATTCCTTTGAGGAGATTTCTCTGTGTATTCCATTTTTATTTAAATTATAACCATTACATTAAAGAAATTCACACAAAATTATATCCACATTAAAAAAACTCTAAAGACTCAAAGGACTCTTTGCTATTAAAAGTGTTTACTTTGTTCACAAGAGCTCACTTTGAACTAAGCTGAATCAGGTCATGATTTATTCACAAGCTTTTCCTCTGAGTTGCTGCGGTGTTAAGACTTGAGCGCCTACAGGGATATTTATCTAGTGTTTAACAGACCAAACATCATCCTTTAGGTGTCTCTAACACAATGTGTTTTACATTGAAAAGCCAGAACAAACAGTGGAGGGGAGAGCACGTCTGATGTGTCAGCATTCTGAATTATTGAAATGGTTCTGAGACAAAAGAACTCCATGGGGAACTTTGCTAAGAACCATGAATTCATCTAGCTATTGAATGAAAAATCTATTCTCTACACAGAGTTCTTTAAAAGCAAATGAGATTCTGTACATAGTCTTTTACAAGGAAATAGAGCCTGATTTAATGTTGTGTTATAGCTTACGCTTCTGTGTTGTTCCTATATAATTTATATCATAAAACAAAGTTGGTTGATCTGAACATTCTTCCCATCGACACAAATAAACTGATCCAGTATGTAAAGATACTTACTGAGAATGTTGGCTGTATTTTCCGTTGTGATCTCTACTTCTGGTTCAGTAAAATACTCCGACGCCACACATCTACCCTTCTCAGGTCCTAAGGGCAAATGAAAAAATGGACAGTGTAAGAAATTTGTAAAAAACCATGGAGACAAAAATGAAACAGATGAAAATCAATGTGAAAAACACAGGGAGATTTTCCAAATCAGACTATTGCAAAAATGGTTAAACAGAACTGCAGAGGAAGTGTGTAAATAAAGGAAAAGATCTGATCTGAGAGCTGAATACAAACAGAACAATTAACCTCAAACAGTGGTCACAAAGAGACGCCAAGCACAAACCAGACATCTACACAGACAGATGCCAACAAAGTGATACATCATTCATGGACAGACAAATGTGATGCGGCTCCCTTTTCCTCTCACCCACGCGTTAACAAACAACTGGCCATTCAAAATGCCACCAGCGTTTTCATCCTCTGACCTTCTGTACCAAGCATCAGACAACAGGGAGACACAAACATGGCCGCCTCCCCAGAGCGAACACACAAACATAGCAACTACTGCAAAAGGGACGGTCATTAGTGTCCACCCTGCTGCTCTTTTTATTCTTTTGGTCCAAGATTATTATTTGTTTATCTGCATGTAATATTTACTTTTCATACCATCCAGATTTAAATGTGATGTTTTTGGTTTACAAACATTTTTAAGTTGGAAAACTAAGTGATGTGTCATGAAATCAGCTAACAGTGAAACGCTTTCAGACTATTGGTCCACTTTTATAACAGCTCATGAGTAAAACTGACAGCAGAAACTAATCTGAGGGGTTAGTCAGCCTGTGGTAATGCCTGCATCAAGTCACAACATCATTTATTTTCACAGGAACAATGTCATAAGCAGATATGTTACTGATATAAACGGCAGAGGTCATGTACAATTTGAGCTTGGCCTCACAACCCAATCTGACACCAGAAAGTGTAAAAACTATGTTAGTCTCCATTAGTCTCCGTGTAAAAACGTCTTCTTCGACACAAAACTGTCAATGAATCATTATTCTGATTATTATTCAGATTTCTCACTGATACATATTACAGTATTAAAGTTCACCAGATCACAATGACCACAGCTGGCAAAAAATGAGATGGATTTGATGATGGAATGCAAAAATCAGCTGGACTTTCATACAAAATACAGAACACCTCCATATCTGTTTTGATAAACTCTAAACTCATTGCTGTCTCTTGTTTTTAGCTAAAATTTGAGTTAGCATTATGTGCTAATAGTTACATTTAACACTTATAATTAGGTCATTTGAAAAAATACATATTTAAGTAATGAACCATATACCAAAAAACAACCATATACATATATCTTCATACAATTTTAACAATTATCCATATGTTAGCAACATTTCCTGCCAAAACAACTAATTTTCTGCCATTTTTATAATGTTGAAAAACATTTCTTTAAATCTTTTCCTAATCTGAGCTTCTCTTCTAAGTTATTCCACAGTTTCACTCCTTGTATTAAAACACAAAAACTTGTCTTCCTGCTGTGTACTAATGGTAGTATGAAATTTAGTTTTCCTCTTAACACACACCCTCCTTCCCTCTGAGTAAATAACTTTTGTAAATTTGAGGTAAATCATTATGCTTTGCCCTATACGGAAATTTGCACAGTCTGTGAATCTACAAGATCTTTAAATTTGAATAATTTGGACTCCAAAAAAATGTATTGGTGTGTTCCCTATAACCTGCCCCATGGAGGATCCTTAAAGCTCTCTTCTGTAAAATAACAAGTGACATTAGATGTTTTGTACCTGCCACAAAGCAGACTCTCCAGAGGCCTGAGTGTAGCGCCATCTTGACCTCAGTGGTTTGGTTCTGCTGCAGGACGATTCCTTCTTCCATCAGCAGCCAGTAATCTGTTGACACAGCCACGCCAACCAGCAACAAACCGCAGGCTCCAAAAACTGACGAGAGCAGTGTCAGAGCTCTGGTACTGAAAGAACTCATCTGAGGAGAAAAGAAGAAATAATCATACAGACGATGAATACTTTAGTTAAATCATGCATGAATACTTCGCACTAAAACTTCAGTAAAAGTACTGAAAAATCAAGTTCTTCAAAAAGTACAACATATTTGAAATACTGATAATTTCAGAAATATCACATCCATTTTAAAGGAATACAAATATTTGTTTCTTATAATCTAATAAATACCTAATATTGTATTTATACTTTTACTATGTTAATATTCAGTCATTTAGAAATATAATTTAAAAAAGGCAAGAAAAAGTATCATTTTGACAAACATCTAAAAGCTTTAAGTAACTAGAAATGTGTATGTATTATTATAGTATTATTTTCTTTGAGAAATAACAAGCAGAAAGACTGAGAAGTTTTAAAACTAGATGATGAGTACTGTAATGTGCAAAAGTTTTTCTTCATAAACTCCAATAATATTTTGCTTCCATTGAGCCAGAATTTACTTTATTATAATTATTGTTATTTTCTTTATAAATAGTCTCAGGCTGAAGTTCTCAAAGCTTTCTGAAAGTCTTTAACACTTTTCCTTTCCACTTTGTCATTTTTTATTTATTTTTTATTTATTGAGTCTGTTGGAGCCATATAGAAATTTGTTGTACATTACATTTCATTGGAATAATAACATGGTTATGTGAATTGATTTGTTTGTTATGAGGGATTTGATTATATTTTGTGCTGTTGTATATATTTAGTGTATGTTTTCATATGCATGCAAAGTGTCCTTGAAAAATCAGAGCAAGAGTGAAAAAGAAAAGAGAAGTAAAGGAGCAGCAGGGCTGAACAGATTAACGTCAGTGATAAATATGAATAAATTCTAGAAATAACCTTTTAGAAGAACTTTGGTGAGAACTGCATCCCACAGTTTTTCGATCTACTTTACTGCTAATAACTTTATTTGAATCATTTTGTCAAGCCATAAACACTTTTAGCTATTTGTTATATATTTATTTCTAAGAAAAAAAAAGGAGAAGTTAATTTTATTACAGACTGTTAGTAACAGTATCTGCAGATATTCCAGGTAAGATGCAGTGTAGTTTGTCACTCACTAGGTGGCAGAAAAGCTTCCACTTTAATGCATCACTTTAACTGACACAAGTTCTTATGCACATGCAAACACAGTTTCTGTTTTCCAATCAAAATGGAGGTTTGATTCTCTTTGCTGTGTTCCACTGGTGTAGTAGATATGATGTATAAAGCAATCCAAAACTGACCTAAAATACTGATGCTCTACTCTGCTGAGGTAACATTTCTTCTTCGGTGAAAAATGCAAGATTTCTAGTGGTACTCAAGCACAAATGGAAAGAAAATAATTGGATCCAATGACACCCTTTTATGTCTTTCATTTATTTATTGTATTGTTCATAGCTGTGTTAAGTAGCAGGCCACATGCAGTTCTCATTACCTGTAGAGCACAGAGCGAGTTATTAAAATGAAATAATGTTGATTCATATTGACACTGTTTAGTGGAACATGTCATGTGGTTTTTATGTTATGTGTGTCCCATAAATGAGATTTAGACCCCTAACGCATACACACTGAGATTTTCTTGTAGTAAAACACAGAGTGTGATGCTCAGTCATGTTAAAGATAATTATCCAGATATTCCTCCACAATGTGCTTGTCTTTAACTCCCTGAGGTACAGTATGTTAAAGTCATGAGGAGAGGTTTATGAAACTTAAAAGTTCAACATGAGATTAAATATATTTAACTTAACACTGAGAAACAGAGGAAGTCAACACTTTAACATTTCTAATCTTCCATAATCTTTCATTGCTTTAGAGGGTCCTCGAGTTAAAAAAGTCCCCTGATACCATAAGTTATAAAACTCATTCTTGTCAACACACACTATAAATAACATCTTTATTCTTAGTGTTTAAAAACAAACAGACTGGGAAACCACATTTTTGTGAAACTTAGCAAGTGGTTATGGTTCCTGTTTGCCTACATTTTGAATTTGTGATTTTTAAATCGAATTAAACAAGGAATTAAATCAAGAGTAAAGTCTATGTCACTGCTTTGTTGACAAATGAGATGAGGTACATCTGCAACTTCTGAGTTTATACTTGTGGGATCACCTGACATTTATTAACTCTTAAAATATCGCTCAGGAGGAGAAATTGAGAGTGAGAAGCTGATAAAAAAAACCAACTGAGAAGACAAAGAGCTCAGCAGACAGGATGACATCTAAACAGATAAAATGCACAAACACAGGAGGACACTGAGTTGTACTCCCATTACTCAAGCCAGGTGCTGCAGAGCTAATCCAGCTGTATAACAAAGAACTTTTAACTAACTTTAATTTATAATGTAAAACATCCATTCCTCCACTTATCCAGTATTGGGTCATGGGGCCAACAGATTCAGGAGAGAAACCCAGTCCTCACCTTAGAGACACTCTCCAGCTCTTCCTGGTGGCCTCCCAGGCGTTTCCAGGCCAGAGAACATATATAATCCCTCATGTAAATTCTGAGTCTGACCAGGTGTCTCCTCCCAGTGGGACATTCTTGGAAAACCTCTATGAGGTGGTGACCAGGATGCATCCTAACTAGATGCCCGAACCACCTCAGCTGACTCCTTTCAATGCAGAGGAGTAGCAGCTCTATTTTAAGCTACAGCCATGCCTTACCTTATCTCTACGTCTGGGACCTTGTTCTTTTGGTCAGGATCCAGATCTCATGACCAGGTGAGGGTCAGAACATAGACAGACTAGGAAATCAAGAGCTTTATCTTTCGGCTCAGCTCCTTCTTCAGATCGAAGCAGAACCCTCATCACTGAGGATGAAGCCCGTATCCATTGGTCCATCTCCTGCTCCATCCTGCTGTCACTCATAAACTGAACACTTCCACTAGAGGCAAAGACTCACTGCCAACCTGAAGGGAACGTTCCACCTTTGACCAATATGTGCAAGTTCAAAATGGAACTTCCTCCAAAGGTCAAATTCTTAAATTGTTGACGCTTTGGATAGGTCATGGATTTGCAATCATGTGTCTTGTATTTCTCAGGTAGGATGTTATTTTTAAAGTGAAACTCAGATTTTTATACAAAAAACTTGCATCGTGAAAGCAGGAATGTTGAATGGAGGTCAGACTTTCTATTTTCCTGTCTGCACACACAAATATTAGTGAAAGATGGGAGACACATTCAGAGATGTCACTTCCTGGGAAAATAACTCCATTTGACTAAGACACATTTTGTGTTTGTAGCTCATGTAAATAAGCATCAGTCTTACTGAAAATGTCTCAGCACAGGAAGCAGTCAGACATGTGGCACCACTGAGTCAAAACAACTAAATCCACCTGCCTAAAGACAAAGAGACATGAGCAAGAAGCTGAACCACTCATACCAATAATAAGCAGAGGATTGTTCATTTATCAAGTTTTTTTTTTTGTTTGATTTTATTTAATACATCTGAAATTGCTCTAATATTTTCTGTTGCAATGACTATTTTTAGTAGGATGGTGTTTTTTTGTTTGTTTTGCAAAGTCCTGGTTTGGTCTTACAAGAATAAAGTTTTGCTGTCATGCATTTCTGTATGAACGTCGGATTTTTATTCAGGAAAAGGTAATTTTCCTGCCGTGTAATCAAGCTAACAGGACAGCCTGTTAAAGACCTCTCAATGACCTCTTTTAATCCAGTTGTACCAGAGCAAAGGAATGTCCAAATAATAAAATAAGTCAGTCTCTCTGCTCAGGACTGGAAGGTACTTATGTGAGGTGAGCTTATGGTAATTTATTTCAGCCATTCTGATTACAGATTTTGTAATTTTTAACAAGGTAATTCAGATTTGGACAAGATAAAAGTGCAGCGTCACCACCTTAGTGCAGCTTTCAGACCAAGGTTGCATTTAACTGAAACTCTGGCTTTTCATTTTTTTATTTCAAATTTACATTTACTCTAAACCTTTGTGGATCTGGGAGAACCGCAAATAATTTCAAAGAATAAGAGAGGGGGTTTCCTCAGTCCAGCATCAACATTTTATGTTAAATTTAATGTATTAACAAACAGTAATTTCTCCTTGATCCTGTCGGCTGCATTATAGAACCTCCCGTGAAACGTGAGAAACTCAGAAGTACAATCCATGTGTTTGTATGGTTATTTTTATATATTTTAATCCTGTATAAACACACTTTATTCAGGAAAACACATTGATTGGCACATCAACTGAGGAAGCATGTACCAGAAATAAAAATATAAATGATCCATGATATATTTAGATATGCTTGCATTTAAAAATCAAAGTGCAGTGTAGCAAGGGACTGTAAAAGGTTTTTCTTCACCTCTGCTTTAGACAGCTTTTATTCCATACTGCATCCACACTGTACTGGTGACAAAAAAAAACAAACAAAAAAACTCATAAACTTAAAACTACGTCCATTTTCACCGAAAGAGGGATTTCTTTCATTTATCTTTGTATTAGAATGCAGCAGGCTCGAGACTCTCTGGTACACTTCACATCAATAATGTTGATACATAATTAATTATTTTTAATCAAACTGGAGGTTTTGAAGTCCAACTTAATTGAGTTTACATTACTAATTAAGGCTTTCAAACAGGGTTTTCAGTGTAAGAGTTTTCCTAATTAAATGGATTTTATTTTTTTAATGTATGTTTTTTTTTTTTTACTTAACAGTCTTCTTTCCTGATAATAGTGGTGGTAGGTTTGTGTTGTAGTCTTGTCTTATGCACACTGACAAGCTGGAGCAAAACAAGAAGACTAACAATCAAAGGTTTGTGTTGGATGAGAAGAACTCTGAAAAAAAATTGGTAACAATTTGTTGAGAAAAATTCCATTAATTTGGCTTCATTACGCCTCAGTATATATGGATCAAAAAGGTAGAAAAGCAGTCTGTCATGTTTTGTCACCTTGAACCAAAAATCCTGTCACCAGTTCGAATTGCTGTCAGAATTCCAGACTTCAATAAATTTCTCTTAAACAAAAAGAAAAAGCTTCGAACACATCAAAAGAGAAGCACGACACTGAGATGAAAGACTCTTCATTGACCGTGGGTCAGCGCTGCATGGAGCAAATCAGCTGCTGAGCGTCACAAAACTACCCGTCCCAAGGTTCGAGGAAGGACTCCACAGATGGTGCTCCCAGGTTTGTTTGGTAGTGTGGAGGGGGTGAGGAGGGTGGGGGTTGTTTTTCTGTTGAGGAGGCAATATGTCCCTCTGTCAGCAGAGAGAAGCTTGTGCCAGCTGGCAAGAAAAGAGATGATATTTAAAGATGGCAAGAATGGGAAACAAGATGAAGAGGGCAGAGGAGTCACGGAGGACATGATGATGAAAACATGAAGGAAGACAAAAGAGAAAAGATGCGGAGAGAGAAATAATAAAATAATAAGGGAATTGCATCCAAAGTGCAAGAAAAATCTTTGTTAAAAAATAACTTCTACTTCCTTGATGGTATAAAAAAAATGCTGAAACGTGTTCTTCTCTATAGAATAAAGAATTTAAATATTCCCATTTTTAAGCAGAAACCCATTTGACTGTCAGACAACTGCTGAACCAATAAAAATAATTAGCTTATGCAGCTAATTAAAGCGCCTACACAGACAGAAAATGATAAAGTATCTGTGGATTTTTAACGTTAAAAAAAAAACAGAGATCAGGAAGAGAGAATTTGGGAAAGAGAGTTTGCTGGAAAAGACTTTGACCTCAAACCCTGAGGAAAGACTTATGTCACTGACATGTAAACACAACAGAAGTGGCAGAAATACTGTTAAATACATGTCATTATAAGAGAAGAACATTCATCTAAAAAACCTACAAAAACACAAAACATTTGTCATTGTTATGTTTCTTCTTTTAGCTTCTCTCAGTTTGAATATTACGTAATATGTGTTTAAAGTGACATTTGGCTCTGACTGACCTGGAGGGGATGTGTCTAAAACTGCTCATCATTAAAACACTCAAGATGTTTCACTGCAAAACATCGTCTCCACTCAAAATGTATCAGGATACATGACTGGAGAACATTTTAAAATGATTTGTGCTTGAAATTCAAATGGTTTTAACAAATATAAATATAATCATGAACTTTTACTCGTAACAGGGACGGTGGAATTGCAGAATGTTTTTGTCATTCATTACAGAATGCAACTGCTTCACTTAAATTTGATTGGCATTTAGTTTTATTTACTTATTTATTGGTGAGATATGAACCATGTTCAGATAACAGACATGGGAGAGGTTTATTTTATCAGATATATTGTTAGGCTCAATTTTGCATTTAATTTCTGCAACACCGACAAGGATCAAGGTTCATCTTTGCTTCTTCATTTTGGAAAATAATCACATCTTTGTTGTTTGCTCTTTTAACTCTAATGCATAATTTACACTTTATTCATGGAAGTATTATGAGATACTTTCATTATTAACATTTTTTTTTTGTTATTATTTCTGTGGAAAACCCAAAATTTACATTGAGAAATTTAAAATAAGTCAAGGTTTGAAACTGGACTAAGTTTAGGCTTAAATAAGAAAAAACTTGATCTTCAGCCAGAGTTACTACTACTACTACTACACCAACAGTAACAGAAGTGGTATGTTGTGTGTCTGAACAGCTTCAGAGCATATTGACTGAGACTGACCCTGCCTTGGTAGGTGACACATCATCACTCAGCGGTTTAAACAAGCAACCTTAGTGTATGATTTATTTCTTCTCACCTTAAAGAGCAGCTGACAGGGATGTTACCTCATGCCTTACAAAAGCACTTAACAGATCTTGAGATGTGATTTTTCACTGCGATCTTGTGCCTGTCTGTCAGTGTTGGCGTCTTCACGTTCTACTCAGTTCTCTTTCAGCTCATAAAGCTGGACTGGTCTTTGCTTGTTTTTTCTTGTTCAGTGAAAACAAATTATTAATTTTTTTGCAGTTCATGAAATTGTTATTTGCAAGAGAAACACAAGTTTTGCTTGCTCACTCAACTTTCTATGGATTCTTCCCCAGATTGATTCTTCACTGATACATCTGATTTAATTTTTGAATATTACAGAGACAAAGTACCTCAAATTGCAAGATTTCGAAAACATAGGATGGTGGAGTGAGATAGATACAGTTATTGACATCTAGTGGTGAAGTTACATACTGCAACCAGCTAATGAAACAGACTGCGATGGAACAGTCTCTATAAATGTAGACTGCAAATCTTAGATCTGCAGAAGAGACTGTGGTCATCTGAATAAGTTCAAAACACTGATGAACTGAGTTTAAAATCTGAAGAACATCTCTGAATATCTACATAATGACAGTGACTTTCCAATCTGTGAAACTGCTTCTCAAGAGGTTTTACATCTCCAAGTTGGATAAACTGGGTTTTAGCTGCAAGATGCAAACTCTAACTTTTAGTCTGGTAGCTGTGTAGAACACCACCATTTAAAAAGTGAGAAAGAAATGAACTTGTCTCTAATTCCACATCCATCACTGTTGTGAAGCAATAAATGAAAAGTTGCTTTATAACTACTTAAAGACTTTTTTCTGTTGTTGGACCAGTTTCTTAAAACGAATCAGACATTAATGTTTATCCACTTTTTGCTCAAGGATAAAAGGATCACTGTTAAAAAGTTATGTAAGTGATGGTTCCTCATAAAAGCCAAAGGGAATCAATACGAAAAAAATGAATCATGCTATATGACCTAAAACTGACCCTTTGCAGTGTGGATAAAACACAAGCCAGCATCTTCCAGCAGCTCACACTTCGCTAACATTGTTTCTAGTCAAAAAGCACCAACGACAGTTCAAATCCTTTCTGACCGTAAACAAGGTAATTTGGTACTTTTCCATTACCCTTCTCAATCCTGTAGCCTGATACAAATACACTCACATATGAAGTGTGAAGCAGAGCAGACAAGTTAGAGTTCTCTGCTTCATATATATCTGGTTAATCTCTAATATAAATTAAAAGGTAACTGAAATGGTCTGAATTTTTCAAGAAAACAAGCAGCTTTGCATTTTCTTTCCTTCATGTTTTATATTGGCAATATTTTCATTATAAATTAGACAAATTATGCAGATCTATTGTAAGAATAAAGCCAGGACAGCAGGAAGTGCTGCAATCTGGAACAGTTTCACAGAATGGGTTCCCCAAGAACAAAAGTTATTTTTATCATGTTTACCTCACTCCTGCTCTCTCCTCAAACCCTCCAATGTGTGTGTTTTGTTTTAATCACATACACATAACACAATCACATCCTCCTGAAACACTTTGCCTCATCCCTCCTCTTCACCTTCCTCTCTCCTTTCTCCTCCACGCATCACTGAAAGCTGAGCGGCTTTCCTCTGCTGCTCTCCAGACTCTTCTGAGACTGTACACCACAATGTTACAGCAAGCTTCTTCCCAACACACCGCACTAATCACCGCGCAGCACATTCTTCCACTAACAGGCGAGGAATCAGCCGCGCAGGGCAATCAACAAGACAGCGCACATCTGTCCTCAACCCAGAAACATCCTTTTTATATAACACCCTTGACTTGTTTTAAGGGAAACCAGGGAGGCAAGAATTTGATGCCAGCACAATATGCATGAGCATAATTTATCCCTGCTGCTGAGGAAGTCTTGACAAGCGCAAAGACGCCTCAAGAGCTCATATCAAGAAGCCCAAAGTGTGTGCGATTTCAAAACAGATGCCAGAGGGATGGTTCACGCAAGGTGACATAGTAATGATAATACTAATAGTAATAATAACAACAACAATAAGAGATATTTGTAGGTTTTAAAATGAAATAGAGCATTTTGTAAAGCTGAAATATAAAAAAGAAGAAGATACTCACCATGTAAAGCAAAATCTGGACTGTGGAGCTGAAATGATGTGCGCACTGAGAAGCCTGAGTACAAAATTTTCAGTTTTTCCTCTTCCTAAAATCGCTCCCCACCTATACAGTGCTCTCACTCCACTCCGTATCTGTCTCGTGTTTCCCCAAATTTCTCCTCTGTTTGCTCCTCCTTTCTCACTCCTCTCCCTTCTCCTTTACTTCACTGCTCTTTCAGCACTGCGGAGAATCGCTTGAATTGCCTTCGCTGTAGTTTGGTTATAGGGAGGTGGGACTGGTGCGTGTGTGTGCATGTGTGAAGTCGAGGGGTGGGGGTGAAGATGTGAGCATGGGGAGGGGGAGCAGTGATGTAGGCTTGAGGGAGAAAGAGGCTCACGCTCACATGCAAATAAAAAGCGGAGGAAAAAAAGCAGCATGGCATCAGAGCGGGCTGCCGAGAATCGAGGACACATCATGCAGACTGACAGCATGACTGATTCAGATGTACAGCAACTATTAACGTTGTGTAAGTCATTAATGAACAATGCACCCAAACACACCTCTGTGATAAGAGTCTACATTAGCCTTTTTTATACATAATACCATGGCAAAATTATCAACAATTATGTCAATATTTTATTATTTTTAGAATAAATCCAGAGTGGAAAAAAAAGAAAAACATGTTTAATTAAAACTCTTTTATTTATTTGTTGGAGCAAACCTGCAATGGAAATAAAATATGAAAAGGTGATTTTGAAATTATTTTCCCATGTTTATTAATAACATCTAAAAGATCTTGAATCGTTGTAATAACATCATTAAAAAACAACATTATTTAAAAGTATGATGGCTGCAAAAACAATACTACTGATGTGAAGATGTTATAAATGTAGCTGTGCAAATATGTATTAATTCATCCAAAGAAAGATTGTAAAAAAATATATTCATCAACTGAAACTAGTTTATTATGGTTTACAGGTAAGATGAATAAGTACGTTCTGAAAGTTGTTAAAGTACAAGTGTAAATGTAAACTTCAAGACAGGGGTCACATGAAAAAAGAAAAATCAGCTAAACTCCCAAATTCATTCCTTCAGTCAGCTGCAATTGATGATTACTAGTAAAACAACAAACACTCTTCAAAATAATAATAAAAGATACATTTTCATCTGAGTTGAGCAGAACAAATTCTGAAATACATGATGAAAGGCTGTCTAACACAGTTATTAAAAGTAATAAATAAAACCCCTCAAAACAAACATAAGCACCAATTTGACTAAACAATGTTAATTTTAATGTTACGTTTTACAGAAATGTTTTCATTTAAGAACTGAAGAACAAATTCACAAATAAATATGTATTTTGAATTATTAACATCTTCTTTTGTTTTACCAAAAATTCAGATACCATTCAAGTTTTTTCTCCTTGTTTTCTTCATGTGATTTTGCATGTGTCATGTGTGTTTATCTCATTCTGCCTGCACAGACTCTTTCATGGCTGAGTGACCCCCTCAGCCCCTGGCGACCAACAGACTGATACAGTAGGCCATGACTCATTGTATGAATGTGTTTTTGTGTTCATATGTGTCTGTCGGTTCACATGTGTGTGCAAAAGTGCATGTGTGGTCCAAAAGTAACCTTATCACACCTGCAAAAATGATTTATACACATGCAAAAAGCCTTATTGTATGACCATCACATTTTAGGTGACCATGTTGGCTTTTTCAAATAAATAACATTATGATATAAGTCAAGTTCATATGCATAATAATAGCAATATATACCTGTGTATTTTTATTTAAAATACTTCACTTGGTCAATCAAATTTCATCAAACAATGGTCAAGTTGACAAAACAGTACTTCAGCATTTATAGACCCCAAAGGACACAACGTTTTTGAATGTGGTCACATGATCTGTAACATCTACAGTGTGTTTACTTTTTTTTTTTTTTAAGTCCAGTAAAGCATTTTACATACACTATCAACCAAAAAAAAACAAAACATATTTTTTATATTTATTAACAAGAAAAATAAGTCTAAATGCCAACAAATGCTGATAACTACAATAAACTGTAACCTCTATAATAACCAGGATGGGCACAATTTATAGGTACAGTGGGGCAAAAAAGTATTTAGTCAGCCACCAATTGTGTAAGTTCTCCCACTTAAAAAGATCAGAGAGGCCTGTAATTTTCATCATAGGTATACCTCAACTATGAGAGACAAAATGAGGAAAAAAAATCCAGAAAATCACATTGTCTGATTTTTAAAGAATTTATTTGCAGATTATGGTGGAAAATAAGTATTTGGTCAATAACAAAAGTTAATCTCAATACTTTGTTATATAGCCTTTGTTGGCAATGACAGAGGTCAAACGTTTTCTGTAAGTCTTCACAAGGTTTTCACACACTGTTGCTGGTATTTTGGCCCATTCCTCCATGCAGATCTCCTCTAGAGCAGTGATGTTTTGGGGCTGACGCTGGGCAACACAGACTTTCAACTCCCTCCAGAGATTTTCTATGGGGTTGAGATCTGGAGACTGGCTAGGCCACTCCAGGACCTTGAAATGCTTCTTACGAAGCCACTCCTTCGTTGCCCGGGCGGTGTGTTTGGGATCATTGTCATGCTGAAAGACCCAGCCACGTCTCATTTTCAATGCCCTTGCTGATGGAAGGAGGTTTTCACTCAAAATCTTACGATACATGGCCCCATTCATTCTTTCCTTTACACCGATCAGTCGTCCTGGTCCCCTTGCAGAAAAACAGCCCCAAAGCATGATGTTTCCACCCCCATGCTTTACAGTAGGTATGGTGTTCTTTGGATCCAACTCAGCATTCTTTCCCCTCCAAACACGACAAGTTGAGTTTCTACCAAAAAGTTCTATTTTGGTTTCATCTGACCATATGATGTTCTCCCAATCCTCTTCTGGATCATCCAAATGCTCTCTAGCAATCCGCAGACGGGCCTGGACGTGTCCTGGCTTCAGCAGGGGGACACGTCTGGCACTGCAGGATTTGAGTCCCTGGCGGCGTAGTGTGTTACTGATGGTAGCCTTTGTTACTTTGGTCCCAGCTCTCTGCAGGTCATTCACTAGGTCCCTCCGTGTGGTTCTGGGATTTTTGCTCACCGTTCTTGTGATCATTTTGACCCCACGGGGTGAGATCTTGCGTGGAGCCCCAGATCGAGGGAGATTATCAGTGGTCTTGTATGTCTTCCATTTTCTAATAATTGCTCCCACAGTTGATTTCTTCACACCAAGCTGCTTACCTATTGCAGATTCAGTCTTCCCAGCCTGGTGAAGGTCTACAATTTTGTTTCTGGTGTCCTTTGACAGCTCTTTGGTCCTGGCCATAGTGGAGTTTGGAGCGTGACTGTTTGAGGTTGTGGACAGGTGTCTTTTATACTGATAACGAGTTCACACAGGTGCCATTAATACAGGTAACAAGTGGAGGACCGAGGAGCCTCTTAAAGAAGTTACAGGTCTGTGAAAGCCAGAAATCTTACTTGTTTGTAGGTGACCAAATACTTATTTTCCACCATAATTTGCAAATAAATTCTTTAAAAATCAGACAATGTGATTTTCTGGATTTTTTTTCCCTCATTTTGTCTCTCATAGTTGAGGTATACCTATGATGAAAATTACAGGCCTCTCTGATCTTTTTAAGTGGGAGAACTTATACAATTGGTGGCTGACTAAATACTTTTTTGCCCCACTGTAATACAATATGTAAAAAACAAAATGTAATGTGCAATATTAGATTGTAATATTTCACTTCATTGGACAATGAGCATGTGAGGTCATCTAAAATGGGAGATTTCCAGCAGTGACACTATATTAATGCGCTGAAAAGCCCAAATCTAGATAGATCTGTATCATCTAAAGTTTATGTGTATGTTTGTGTCTGTACGTCATCATCCTCTCAAGTCCAACAAGCCTGCTGTGACCTGATGAGTGCTGTGTGATCTCCATAGGGTTCAAGCTCATTGATAATCACATCCAGCACCACATGTTAACATTTGCAATTGGATCACATGTTTATACTTTCAGTCAGATCAGAGAAAAGAAAAAAATCTGCCTTGAAATAGGTCAATCCCTCTTCAGGTGGGCTCACAGCTCCTCAGGACAAGAAATCGGACTCAATAAGTTGCATCCCAATGGGAAAACCACATTTCTGTGCTGAAAGTGTGAAAAAGACAGAAGGAAAAAATATGTTTCATTTAGTCTAAATTTTTAGGCCACGTAAAAAATGTTGTTGTTGAAGGGTTTGATTTTTCTTGTAAATTTGGACAGAGAAATTTAGAGGCAAATATTTGCTGATAAATTGTAATATTTCTTGTTTTAGCAGCAGACATTTAATTGAGGCAATTTTCAAATTGTTTTTACTATTGTGTTTTAATCATAGTTACATATTCAGTGAAACTTGATCAACTTTTAAAATGGAGCTCAAAGCAGCTGAGAATTGAGAACTCTCCTGCCATTTATGGTGTAATGTGTGACTCTAAATCACAAACATGGTGATAGCGAGGGAGCACATGGCCTAGTTAACTAGTTATTCCCAAGTTGGGCCAACTGGTCCAGAGTCAAAGAGCCTTCTGCTGCTGCAAAGATCAGGGTGAAAAAGAAAAAAACAAACAAACTATAAAGCATCCATCACTCTTTGATGCACATTTTCAGATCCACAACTGCTTCAGATCATAATAAAGTTTTTATTTTATTAAAATTTAAACATTATATGTAGGTTTTATATTATGAGTTGCATTTCAGCTGAGCAATTTCTGTTTCACTGACCTTTCATATCAAATTAACTTGGAAACTTAACTGTTTATGAAACAGATAATATTATACATATTATAAGTAACATATATAGAATGCTGGTTAGTCCTGTATGTTATGCACTTGAATAAACTTCCTGCCTGGCATTGAAAAGCTTTTGGAGAACAGAAACTGGATAGATTAACTGAGGTTGTACTGTAACATCATAAAAATGGGAGAGAGTGCATTGTATTTGTTTGATATTTATAGGAAACAATTAGAATATATTCAGATTTTTAACGTTTAACGTACAAAGGAAGAGATGCAAATTTGTTAAAAAATAACTGCCCCAAAAATTGAATAATTTTATTGCGTTTTTCAGTATTTTTTGATGATTATTGGATAAATCAAGTCATTTTTAAATAATGGAGGGAGTAAATTATGATGAACATTTTTAATTAAATAGAGTAAATATAAATAATGATATTATTTATAAATCAAATCAAGCGACACTATCAGGTCAGCATCATAGAAACCCCATTATATCATGGAAGTGTTCTGATGTACAAAGGCTCTCGTCAGGCAGACCTTGTGCTTTAGTAGCAGCAGCAGCAGCTCCGTCAGCACTGAACACAAACTTCTGCTTAAGACAGCACATAAAAATCTCCCAGTGGACATGGAAACCTACTACTTCTGCCTGAGGCATCCTTTAAGAGCTCTACCGTGGGGTAATTGAAGTAAAACTCTCTTGGCACCGAGATGCTAAAGGGATAACTGGGCACCAATCCACAAATGTATACTGTCGCTTCCCTCTATCACAGTATACTCCTACTGTATGAATCTTTTCTAAGCTTGTAAATAAGCTGTTGGAGATGTAAAATTGTTAAAATAATAATCATAAAAAAGACAACTGTAGTAGTCTGATGAAAGTAGCTTGATGGCATTGCATTTATTGTGTATTGTTATTTATCAGAACAAAAATATAACAGATAATACAGAGGACAGAAATGTAGGAAGGTTGTGTAGCACGGCATGCTGATGGCTTATAGATCGTCTTTCTCCTCCTCCTTTTTTCCTTCTGTTCATCTTATTCCTTTGGGATTCCTCTCACCCCCTCTTTCTTGCCTCTAATTCTATTTTTAGCAACCTGTCAGGGAAATCCAATTCATGAGCAGAGCTATATATAGCCAATCCTACATCAATCTACACATGTGAGTGGAATGTTAAAACGAGGGATTTCTACACCAGTGGACTGCAGTGACTTGTACAGCAAGATGTGTTTTTATCAGTGTTTCACTGCTGTGGCAAAATAATGTCAGTTATTTTTAAGGTTTAAATTCTGTCACTGTGATGAGTTGAGCCCAATTCTAGATGAGCTACATTTTAAAGAATTTTAGACTCAATTAGTCTTTAAAAAATAATAAAAAATCAATATATTGTTCAGCAAAAAAAATAAATTTAAGGTATAGGACACATTACTAATTGTTGCATAATATTACTATACAGTGCACTGTTTGCATTACTATAAAAATTGCAGGATACTTCTGCATTTAAGCTACAGTCTTGTCTTATATCCATTCCATGTTCTAAAGTTCTAAAACTGGAGCAACATTTCAGTCATTTTTAGGGATTTGAATTGACTTTCAGCTTTAGATCTTAATGCTGCAGTAAGTCTTATTGAGTGCTTTTCCTAATTAATGAACAATGGCCAATAGCCATCATATGCCATACAAATAAATCAATTATGTCTTTAATTCTGATGTTGCACTTGTCAATATCATCTATTGATGTACAATCATTTATTTGTCTGATGATTTCTCCTCACATGATCATCGACTGCTCCTTCTTGATCTAATCAGAAGAATTTCCAAGCACATGAATTCAGTAATTTAATCTGATAAATTATTTTTGTTCCTGTACAGAAGGGGCTTTCAGTGAAAAAAACATTTCATTTTAATTATTTTCTGCTCTGCACACATTTACCAACAGACAAAAACAAACAGGATCTATAAAACAATATGGCTTTTAGCTTAAAGCCATGCTCATGAGCTTAGAAAACATGCTTCTGTTAGCGGTTAGCATGATGCAATGTTAATACAACTCTTATATGAGATGTTTTAGCAAGTGAGTGACGTGCATTTATCAGTTTAAGCGACTCCTTCCATTTGATGCCTCCAAAACCGACTTTAAACCCACTGACTCTGAAGCACGTGTTGTATTCAATGTTTTTATAAGAAATAACAGTTTGATTTATTGTGGAACTATACTAATACTGACTGGAATGCTCCTTGCATGTTGCTTTTGTGTACAATTGTGTATAGCTTAAAAAAAGACAACAAATCTAATGGAAATATGAAATGAGTTAATAAAAGAAGAGGAGGAGAAATTAATTAATTAAAAGGATTAAAGAAAGAAAAAGCCTGAGATGTGAAGATAACACACAAAAGGAGAAAAACAACCAAATAACAACTGTTCTGATGAACATAATAATGAGAAATCAAGGGGAGGTTGATTAGAAGCAGTTTGAGCAAAGGGGGGAAGTAGAAAGAAAAAAAAAACACTGATATGAAAATTTGAATCAAACATAGAATACAAACAGATTTTTAGACATGTTAAGGTTGTTGAACAGATTGAGACAAACCGAGATGATGTAAAAATAAATTCCATCATAAAAAAGAAAAAAAACAGCAACAGGTGAGATAAATATTTATGTATTAATAATTATTGGACATTTTTTTTAACAATAAAAAAGCACAAAACATATAGTGGTTATATGATATATAATATGAATAATATCTAACTTACAAATACATTTTTATCCGTTAACCTGACCGATCTTTATGTTCTTTATATAAGCCTATACAGGTGAGTCAAATAGACTCCAGCAAAAATCCATAACACCTGAAATATACACTTTTATTCTGTTCTAAGTTTCTGCATGAAACCTTGTGTTTCATCATTATGATATTCTGCAGCCTTTTATTATGTAGACACTTGGTCTAGTTAAAATATTCTTGTAATACGTTGTACTACAACCATAAAAAAATGAAAGCTTGTGTTTCAAGGGGATTTAGGTCTTAAGAACAACTCGTTCTATTTAAGTATGCTCACCTTATGCGCTTTAAGAGTTAGCCAACACAGATTTAAATAGAAAAAAAAAAGTTGACAGATTCACATCAACAGAAGATATAAAGTCTTTTACTGCTTCAACACTTTGAAACGTGAAGGTCAGCAGCTTCAAAACGCAACCAGGAAAGAACAAAATCAAAAGAAACTGCAAGAGAAGAAAAGCAAAGCTGTTTGTGGGAAAATGGAGGTCTTGCGTCTGACAATTATGCTTGACAATGAAACGCATCATACAGGACTGACTTGTTTACTAAATGTCAAACAGTATACTGCTTAAAAGACCTTTGATGTCCTTAAAAAGTATGTGTCAGCATTTGTGTTGTTATGCTGTCGGAGCAGTCAATTCTGTATAGTTTGTCCATTCACCAATTATAATTGTAAGTGAAGAAGATGAAGGATGAAGGAGACGCCATCAACAGAAGTCAATGACGGAGAGTAGGAAAGGACAGAGACAACAATAAGAACAGATATCAAACTGGGTGCCAAGAAAGGGCATAAATGAGATAGATGCAGAATCAACCTGAATATTGTGTTATATATTATATTATATACTAAACATATTTATTCTACATAATTACGGGTGCCCAGAAAACCCAACATTCATAATTATCCAGGAAAAAAAAGTATTTGACCCTTAAATTACCATATGTGAAAAACTCAACTCAGCAGCGGGTTGTTCTAACCTCGGTAGCAACAATTGTATTTGCAATAACTGGACTTTTGACCAAGTCTCTGTTGCAGGATTGTTTGAATTCAGCCACATTAAAGCATTTTCGAGCCTGCATGTTGTGTTTAGGGTCTTGCTACAGCAGGGGTGGCCAACACCAGGCCTCGAGAGCCACAATCCTGAACATTATAAATGTTCCCCTTCAACACACCTGATTCAAATCTGCAACCTCTCAGCAAGTCCTGTAGAAGCCTGTTAATGACCTGTTCATCTGCAGCAGGTGTGTTGAAGCAGGGGAACATCTTAAATGTGCAGGATTGTGGCTCTCGAGGCCTGGAGTTGGCCACCCGTGCTACAGCATCTCATTTGGATTAAAGTCTGAGCTTTGACACACCAAAACCTTTCATTTTACTAATTTATTTAAGTCATTTACAGGTTGATCTGATGTTGAACTCCAGATTATTGAGCTGCTGCATAATCCAAGTGGGTTTGAGCTTTAGGTTGTGAACTAATTATGGAACATTCTTCTTCGAGACTTTCATGCTTCGATCAATCATGGCAGTTGGTCAGGTTCTGATGCAGCAGAGCAGACTCAGACCATCACACTACCGCCAGCATCTTTAGAATAAAAGCCTGATCAGAGTCAAAATGTTTCATGTAAACATGCCATTCAGATTACTTACACTCATTTGGATCAACATTTCTTCCCAATTGAGATAGGTGAGTTACGCTGATAGTTATTCTGAACGCTGAACATATAAAGGCTTATTCCGAATGTGGGTCATGTCTGTTACGTTCTGCGTTGACGTATCTTATGTTGGCGCTTACAGAAGCTGGATGAAAACATGGCGTGAAACAAAACTATGGCCGTTTCCAGTATTTCAGACAGTTCTGCGCATGTCAAATTGAGCTAACCTGATCAAATGTTTAGCACATGTGAATAAACAATGATCAGATTAAAGACATTTTGCACATGTAAACGCGGCTATTGAAAACCACTAAGGTGAGTAATTAAAACATACACCTATATAGTGCTATGCTGCTTGGTTTGACGCCAAGTAAATTAGCTAAATACTGTTAACCAATTTACAGTAACTAATTTAGACAGCAGTTTTGGGATGCAGAATGACATTCAGTTTATCAGAGGCTGGTTCGTTATATTATAATTGGATCTTTATGTGGTTATCAATATGTAATGTCCAAAGACAAATCCCTGTCTGTTCAGTACAACTTTCAATGCATTTAACATGAAGGGAATCAGGCAGTACCATTGGCTCAGTTACAAGAACAAAATCCTCATAGAGAATGTTAATTAGACTTTAACACTGAGCAAAGTGAAAATAAGGAGGGAAGAGAAGGACAGAGGAAGAGAATGATTGACTGAAACATAGAGAGAATATGAATTATAAAAGAAAAAGAAAAATTAGCCATCTGCCTGTGTGTGGAGGATTTCTAAAAGGCATTATGTCCTGGCAAACGCTTTTCCTATTTGCTTAATCCTTCCGACTTCCCTCTATTGTATCATGGCAGGGACAAGAAGGAGAATCCTCTTAATTTATTCCCAGTAAAGCTCTTGAATTATTACAGAAACTTCGAGGTGCACTGATAAAAAGGCAAGGAGACCAAGCAAATGTTACAATTCAAGTCTGTGGACAAGTTGCTCCAAAGTACATGTATGTGTTGAAGCTGTTTGAACTTTGAGGGTTTTTTTTTTTTTTTTTTTTGTGATGAAATGTTGTCAGAAACAGCAGCAGCTCACCTCAGGAACCCCCCTCTCTGAAAATGTGCAGATAAGTGAAATATGGCAGCAATCAGACTGACGGCTGAGATGAAGCCCAATGATGTGGGTTTGGTTACATAAGATGTGACACTGTCCCTGTCCCCAAGTGTCTCTGATGACTCGGAGGATCATCAGTAAAACTGACAGTGCCATTTTAAGCCCATGAAACATTTTTCAAACATATTATTTGCATTTCATGTTGCACATGTTGCTTCACATGCAGTATTAATATCACACATTTGGGCAATACGGAGATATTTTACATTAAAACCTAAATATCTTTAAGTCACATAACTTGTTTAGTGTGGATTTCCTTTATCTTGACATCAGTTAGATTAGGACATATATGTCCTAATCTATTTATTATGCATAATAAAACCCACTGGGTTTTATTACTGAACTAAGTGACTTGTTGAGTTTTTCAAATCATCAACACAGCTGCTACTCCTCAACAAGACCTTAATTAAACTATAAAACAATTCATCCTCATTGTCTTCCCATATAATGACAGGACACATGTGAGGACTTTAAAATGATTAAACTCATCTCAGATCTCTGTTCTGTTGTTCACTAAGATATTTATCTTTCATTTAGCTCAAAGTCTGTCAGTGGAACTGGAATTTGAACTCTAAATCTGATTATGCATTGTAGTAATATAGCATCATAGGTATTGTAGATCATTTTACTGTGTTTTTTGTGTTTAACTATTTGCTATTTTGTACTTCAGTGTATTTCAATTATAATTAAAACCATATTTATCTTAACCTAAATGGGTTTCAAATTTTTGAGATGATGCTACATGAGTTTTGAAATGTACATATATTTTATGCTCAGTATATTGGTGAAAATTGGAATCTGTCCATATGTGATTATCCTAAAAATATATAAAATAATCAAACAAAAATGACTAAACTTCTTGACAGTGATATTAATGTGAAACTGTTGGTTCTCTAAAATTGTCTGTACCTTTTTTACAATGAAGGCAAAAAACAGAAACATGTTGGTTTTTGTTTTTTATTTACATATAAGCGTTAGTATTTCTTAGAAAATCCAAGTCATTTTTTTTTTTTTAGCTACCCCTTGTTAAAAAAATGCCAAGAGCAACATTGACTGAGCAGAAGCTGCCAAGGCCTAAAGTGCCCTGGAGCTCTTTTATACTTTCCCTCCACCTGACTATATTTAACCCCCCTCACTCCACCCTATCTCACCCACATGTATTTGTTTATTTCAACACATGGACAAACAAAATGTATCCACATGCTTGTCTAAACACAGAACACAGAGTTCCAGCAAATGCATGCAAGTTCCAACTAACCACATTATGGTCTGCCCTTCCTCTTTAAACTGTAAGATGCTGAATATTCTGTCAAAATGAATAAGGCATGGCAACAAACATTATTGACAACTAAAACCGATGGACGATGGTCAGATTTCCTAAGATCCCTCACAAAAATAATTCTGAAATGTGACCCATGAATATTAAAATATTGCTGCTGTGTATGTGTGCACATGTGAGAGTGTGTGTTTAGGTCTGTGATGCTTCCTGACCCATTTAGAGCCTCCTGTTCAGCCAAATGAGAGACTGAATGTCTGTGCTGCTGAATATGTGTTTTTTTTTAACTTATTTTTTTTCTTGCCGTGAGCCAGTCAGCTCGAGCACAGATGTGACAGACTGTTGGACTGGAGGCTCGACCTTAAGCATGTCTGCACTGATCTGAGTCTAAAGCTGCGGCTTTTATGAACATTCTGTCGTGTGAACATTTAAAACCATTTCACAAAATGCTCTTAATATTAAACTTGTATGTTTGAATTGGTGCTTAAATTCTACTCAATATTTTGTGAAAAAGTCTGTTTATAAAGTACTCATATTTCTGTATATCTATTTGTGTGTGTACTTTTGTGCGATTGCTGACCCTGCTGTCAGAAACGAGCCCAAGTTTGCAATAGAGCTGAAAAGAGGTTGTAGTCTTGACATATCACCACTAGATGGCAGCAAACCGTTTTCTTATTAATGAGATCTTGCAATGTTCTATACATTCCCTTTATCACGACAAAGCACATCTGTAATTTATCACTGGCCTAACTTCATTGTGTCCTCTTAAAAAAGAAAAGTAAAAACAATAATGTGAATGAATTTAGCCAACAATACCCTCTGCCTGACAGAATAATAACACATGTTTTACTAAGTATTCTCACGTGACATAGCACTTGTTTTGTTTCCTTGCTTTGGGATTTAAGGACTGGATTTGCTTATTTTGGTGAACACCTCCAATTTTTTTATCTTTTGTTGTTTGCTTTCTTTTTGGGGTCCTTCATTTTTTTAGTGAAAGTGAATGAACGTGTTGTGGGAATTGTACACTATCCTGTAGTATGAAACATAACAAATTAAACTAGCGCCAAAGGTAGGCGTGAAAATAAAATCCATTGAGCTTGATTTATTTAGATGTTGTTTCTTTGTTTAGTTAGTTTTTGTTTTGTTTCCATATTCAGATATGGAAGCCACAACTAGACAGCTTTGTATAATATATGTATATATATTTGTATAAAAGAATAGAGCCTCTTATGTCCGAGTTTCCTTTGTCAATTTAAACTATCGTCATAAAACCTTCAGCTTGCAAAAGTCAGAAGAGAGTTTGAATTTGTGATTCATTTAAAAAAATGGTGAAATGTTCTCTGTTGTCTGCAAGGGGTCAAACTAAAGTGATAAACTCAGACGACAGACTTGCAGAAACAAACATATAATATTACAAGTTTACTGTCCAAACCTGGTTAAAAAAATTCCATCTGGCGTGCAGAGATTTCTATTCAATCGAACTGCTTGATAGATACAGACATTGCATATCTTCACGCATGCATTTCTGTTTTCAGCCACTTTCCATCATCATCCTTTTCTTGTCTCCTTCTTTCTCTTACAGAGCCGGGCTCAGAGGGTGTTCGGCAGATCCTGCTGGCTGTCATCAGCCAAGGCATCACTCTCACAAACACTCAAACACAAAGCTGCTTACATCCCTGTATAAGCTTATGCAAACAAACATTCTTTATCCCTCTGAAAATCACTGAAATACACACAGAAACAATCAGGTTTACTTTATTACTTTCATTTACCTTTATTTCTTGGAAATTTATGTAACAATATCAAACATTTGTTTATTCCAAACCTCTAATCTACATATAAATTGAAGTTGAAGTTTAAAATAAAATGTTTAAATATGATTTCTGTTGAAGAAAGAAATGTCTCTACTGCATTAGCACTCCTAATGCACTTACACTCTCTCTGACTCCTTCTCGTTTGCCCTCCTGTGGATGCCAACATCAGACAGTAAGCTCAGACTTTATTACCATAAAATGAGATTAAAGGAAGTTTATTGTCCTTTCCTCTGCAAGGTCTGCATGTCCTTGATCTTAGTCAATTTGCATATTTAAAGAATCAGCTCTGAATTGTATAATGACAGTGATGGCCCAAAATAATAATAAAAAAAATAAATATCTTTAAAGTCTAGACAAATGTCACTCTGTGTGATTTCAGGGTTAGGTTCTGTTTCCATTGCTGACAAAATTCTGGCAAATGATGATAAACTCAGCAAACACTTCAGTGGAACTTGAGTTTAAAAGAACTTACTGTGCTGTCATGGGTTCATCAATTCTTCTTTCAGGAAAAGATAGAAGGGGTTGTTTCTCTGCATGATTGCTCTAAAGTATCTCCTAAAGATAATGCTGAAACCCAAAGGCTCTGCTTCAGACCACACAATCTCTATTTTTCTTCTGTTCAGAAGGTTTGACAATACAAAAATCTTAAAATAATCTATATTTAAAACTATGCACAAATACCGATATCGGGGCCAATACCTTGCTAATGTACTTGTATCAGTATGGTTAGTTAACCGATACCATGAATCAATACTTAAAATGTGGAAACTCTTCAATAATTTCCCAGAAAATGTTTTTTTTTTATTTGAATTTTTAGTTTTGTGGTCATTTTTATTATTTTTTTTTTTTTGATACAGTTCAACATAATTTGTTGTAACAAGCAGAGAAAAAAATAAAACCTGTTTTCCCAATCATTGCACTTTTTTGTGTGGTAGAAGTATCAGCATTGGTACTCAGTATTGGCAAGTATTCAGATCCAAGTACTGGTATCGTATTGATTTAAAAAAGTGGTATTGTTGATCCTTAATGAAAAAGATGCAGATCAATAATTGTGTTTGTACTGCTGCCATGCAGCTTGGGCATATCATCATTTAAATTACGTGTTCGTAAATCAAAATAGCATTTGAATTTAGGAGTGGTGTAATAAAATAAAATAAAATAAAATAAAATAAAATAAAATAAAATAAAATAAAATAAAATAAAATAAAATAAAATAAAATAAAATAAAATAAAATAAAATAATGGATGCACAGTGTTCAGTCAATTAAGATAATAAAAAGATAAATTAGTATGATGTGCAAGATAAAATAAACACACAATGAGTGTGTTGTATTCCACCATTGCTGTAAATCTTAACTGTCAGATTTACACATTAAATTGTTCTGACTGTCAAACGAGCTTTTGTATTAATGTAAATTTGGTGCTACAGATTAATGTCTCTGTCTGTCAGACACATGCAAATCCACACACTACATGTTAACATGTGTTCTGACATAACAGCAGAAGTGCTACTGTAACAACACCTTGGCATTTACTGTCTCATTCCTTCTTCATTACAGCCTACCTGAATCCATTTCAGTCAGCAACGTCGGATTTCTGTCAATTCCACTTTACTAATTCTTAAGCTGTTCAGTTCAGCACACAGAGACACGACATCTAACTAGTACACCAAAGGTTGTGTTAATATGATTTATTGTGTCAAACTGAAACACAGATCAGCTGCTCAGAGTAAGAAACAGTTAACCTCTGAAATTCCAACTCACCAGTCTCCCTCTAGTGGAGAAATAAGTGTTTTCTTGCTGCTCTTGGATGGCATTAAATTTAATTAGTTAAAAGATGAAGCTCAGGAAATTATTATTCCAAGCTGGAAACAAGAATTGCAAGAAACAGCAAAAGCAATGTAACTACAAAATGCAATTTTCTGTCAGAGCTGCATATTTCCTGATACAAGCTGATAAAATGATCCTGTAAAAAAAAAAAAAAAATGCCCCGATTACATTATACAGAGTCACTGGCAAGCGAAAGGCACTGATGAGCAAAAATTAGTTTCAACTCAAAGATACAAATTTTATTTCTTGCCTGTTCTTGCCAGAGTGATTGTGGAAATAAATGGGAAAATTATCACTCTGAGCATTTCAGTTTAAAGTGAGGAATCGAATAAATATTTGCTCATGTTTCACTTTTATTAAATTTATGTTGCGCCAAAGAAAGACTCATGACCCAACAGCTCTAAACTGAATGAAAGTAATTAAAAAAAACTGCAGAGTTAAAACTATTAGTGTGAGAGTCTCACACAGTCCCAAGCTTAGATGTATCTAACATATTTGGAATGAACTTGAAGGGTCCATGTGAGTTTTCATCTGCTGTTGTGGCTGAATGGGAACAAATCCCTGAAGACATGTTCCAACATCTTGAAAAGAGGGGAGTGAGAGCTGTTAGAACAGCAGACTGATTGATTGTCTCTGCTCTATTTTCAGGTTTTCTTCTGCCTCCTTTTGGCCTCTTACCTGTCCATCAAAACTAATTTTCTTCACGTCAGCTCACTGCAGTCAGAAATGCATCATTTATGGTACATTTGCTGTATATATAAGGTCACCACAACCCATCAGCTGCAAGAAGCTTTGATCAAACTCATTTTGTCTCACAACTTTCATTTAAGAACAATGATTTATTTACTCATGCAGAACAGTATAATTTCCATTCACATTATTGAATAATCATGACATGTGATAAGTGATCCTTCATGTGAGGTTGTGTGTCAAAACGTCCATAATTAAATTATGTTTGAATATGTGAGTGATGGTTGTATGAGGACTCCTGTTGCACACAGTCCTCATGCATGTGTGGGGGGATGATATAAGCAGGTTATTGGAAGAAGACTCATGTCCAATAAACTGTAGTATGCATCTCTGGTGACACTCAGGCTCCCTCTTGTGGCACATGTCTAATTTACAAGTTCACCTAAAGATGTGAGAGCTATTCTTTTTCGATTGTCTGTTTTAACCATCTTTCTACCTTAAGGCCTGCATGAGGCACATTTAGCCATCAATATCAATCTATGAGTATTTGTCAAGTTATTTTGTGAGTGACTGCATCCAGCTTTAGCTGATGTAATTCATAAATGCAACTATCGATACACTGTGAATTGATAAAAACGTCATTGGCACGGCGGCATCATAACACAACCAACAAGAAAAATAAACATGAGTGAAAGAAAAGAAAAGATAAGACATTTGTTTTGAAGAACTGATTTATCACATTCTAAAAAATTACCACTAAGTGCACACAAAACTTACTCAAAAAGAATAACATTCAGGTTGTTAAAAATTGGATTGTATGTAAAAACTATGAACAAATACTATCTCACCTGTTGTAGATACAGTGTTGAGTGGCTTCAGTTTGGTGAAAATCTATTGGCTAGTCAGTCACTGCTGCTCCAAAGAGTTAAAACTGTCTTAAAACAGTTCTCATTTCCAAAATCTCTAGACTCCATATTTGGCTGTTAGTATGGTTGTTCTGGCAGAAATAATCTCAAATAAGTATTTATACAAGTCCACTTTAAAAAAACATGAAAAATGACTTAGAATTCCAGGGACAATTGCTTCTTTTCTTTTTCAGTTTGAACTGACAAGCTAGCTCAGCATTGCCACCTTTTGGACTGGAGTGTAACTGGATATGAATGAGTCAAATATTATGGGCTGGTAAAAAACAATTGTATAATAAATACATATGCAAACACTGATTTATTCATAAGCATATGCAAATCATGCTGAAGCATTTAAACATTTTACATCTGCTAAAAAAACTTTAGATAGTAGGTGAAAGTTTTTGGAGCCTCTGGTCTGCAGTGGCAAAGTAGACCAATTATTGTTGGTGTTCTGATGTAATAACTCTTCATTACCACTTTCTATTAATTGGATCATGTTAGATACAATGTTTTAACACCAGCTTCTTCTCCGTGATGATTGTCTAAAAATAGGATATAAAGTAAAAGTACTTCATTGTTTGCCTCTTTTTATGTCTAATAAAGTAGAAATACACAGTTCATTAGTTCATAAAGTCCACAGAGGTAAAACTGGGTAATATTCATTGTAAATCATTGCAAGTTAATGTTTGATGTTGACTTATTTATTCAGTCTTAAGTGACCATGTTTAAGTATAATTTGCAGTTGTTAAATATATGAAATTAATATTCCCATCCACTGCATTCAGAGTTAATAGATTCTGCTTGTGCACACGGCTCTATTCAGACAACAGCAAAAAAAAAGGTCAGCAATTTGGTTTGGGTCACAGACAATAAAAATGACTGTCATCTTATTGTTAAAATAATTTACTCCACAAACAAGATTAATCCAGAGACACAAAGTCAGCGGCCTTTTGATTTTATAAGACTTCTGTTATTTTCAGGTGCAGCTGTTTTCAATGGAGGCTGTTTCCTGATCCAGTGATGTCGCAGATGAAAAGAGGTGCAAATCTATTGTGGCAAACACATATTACAACAATGTGTTAGAGGTGTCACTTTTAATTCAATAACATCTGTATCTGGGCACTTCTGCACAGTGTGACTTATAACCTTTTCTACTTATCGTATACCTGCTGCAGTGCGTGGGTCTGTCAACCCATTTCCACATGTCACTGTGCTTTGTGTGATTTTGCCACATACAGTAAGTGATATATCGCCATTCCTCTGTCACTTTCACTTGGCAAAGAAAGTCTTGCCCTGTCAGAATCATTGTTTATTGCTCCGAAGAGTGCAAAACTGGCAGCACATCAAAGCCTCAAATAATCTGAACAATCATTACCTCTAATTTCAACAAGAGACTTTTATTACATCCATTTTTCTTTGGGGAAAATAGATTAAGGCAGTGCAAAATTAATAATCTCATTACTATGGGAACACGATTTCTGAGTGAGCTATTTTCCCGAATGCACTTTTTATTTTGCAAGTGGCATCGTGTGATGTGTCATGAATTCAAGGCAAAATTAAGATGAAAATGGAAAACTGAGAGTTTGTAATAAAAAAACCTTAAACTGACTTGTATTTTTGTCTTTGGTGCAGAAGAGAAATACATGTTCACATTTGACATCATCTTATGTTTTGCACATTGACCCATTTACAGTGATTATTGGTGAACTAGTATACACTGTTTGAACCCTTTTTTGGTGGATTTATACTCCATTTTTTGAGGCATACATGATTTTCCAAGTGTTCAGATGGAGGTTTGATGAAAAATATTTTATCATACAGTAGGTCAGTGTAAAGAATCTGGTGTATCTTTGATCAGAACAAGTTCTATTAGCTCTTATAAAAAAACATGTTACCACAGTGACTTAAACTTTCCTTTTTACACAATCCTATAGTCAGGGTTAATTTGGGTTCTCCTGAGCTTTCCCTTTAGTTATGCTGCTATAGTCTTAGACTGCTGGAGGACATACTGACCACATTTCTTCACTCTGCTGTCTTTACTCTCTTTACTCTCCATGTTGACATTTATTATTGCTGCTGCTATTAACGTTATCTCTGTTTATAGATAAGACGAGTGGCCCAAATCAATCTGTGTTTGTCTGTGTCACTGTCCTGTCAGCCCAGATCCCAGTCGGCTGAGGCAGAAGGCCGTTCATCCTGGTTCTGCTGGAGGTTTCTTCCTGGCGCTTTACAAATAAACTTGAATTGAATTGAATTAATATTTGCTTAGATAAATTATCCACACAGTTCATGTCGAAGGACAGTTTCCCCACATCACAACTCATCTGCCATTATTTTACCTGTCCATGAAATAATGGTGAACAGAACTGAAGGGCTACTGCTCCATGGTGTCTGTGAATGCCTGAAAAGTATAGTCATTTTTAAGATTCCAAAATGTAAATAGATGATGAGTAAATTAAAAACAACAATAAACAAAATAAGATAAAACAAACTAAAAAAGCTACAAATATAAATGTCTTATAAATGGTTTGTGTTTACTTTATTTACTTACCCCAGTTTCAGTTTTGACTCGTTTAAGGCGTCCTACTTACTGTAAATGGAAAGTTTATTTTTATTTTACATGAAAAAAAACATTTCTAACTTTTCTATCACAAACTATTGTTTAAAACTGTAAATTTTTACTGTAAATATTACAAACTGTAAGGGTTAAATAAAAGGCTAAAAAACAGGTTTGCAAGTTTCCAGCTATTTCATCACTAAACAGAAACAGACAAAAGTTACTTTCAAAGTCAAACTATAAAATTCATTGATAGTGCAACTATGAAATCTTTGCAACAAAGAGGAACATGCTTTCATCTTACTTTTATTGTTTCTTTTCCTTTTTATCCTTCAGCCTGTCTTTTTTATCCTCCACTTCTTTCTGACTCTGTCTGCTTTATACCAGTTATTCTTTGTATTAAAAAAAAAAATCGTTTCACTTTTTCAAACTCTGTGCTTACGTTGATCTCTTTATTTCTGGTTTTCTGTCGTTTTCTGTCTTTCTTACCGAGTCTCACTCTGGCTCGATCTTGGCCTGATTTTCACTGCACGATATCTACCAGATAGAAGAGAAGAATCACATGCTGTCTTTGGATCTTTTATTTTTCACTGTGACACATATCCAAATGAAGCATAAACATATCATTGCCAAGACCAGTCAAAATAAATAAATAAATAAAATAAACAAGTCAAAGAAAACCACAGCACAATACCTGACAACTGTGCTGACAGGTAGAGCCACAATCACTGTCTTTCCTCTGAAATATATGTGACAAAACTGACAATCAGATTTTATGTTCAGTTAGATATAAAATAGTCGCGTCAACAACATAGGTTCACTTGAGTTTGGTATTAATAACATAAATATAGTTGTAAATTTCTGTTTTCTGGTTTTATATATATATATATATATATAGTTACTTTTCCAAATAATAAAAACATTCAGGATTTTGACAGGTAAAGTTTACATACATGGCCCATTTCCTGCTGGAGACAGTCACTGCATGCACTTCTCAGCTTCTTTCTGCATCTAACACTTTATAAAACGAAACATGATTGATTGAAACATTGAGAGAACAGATTAAAATGCATTATTTCCATGTACCAGTTGAAAACAATCTCACCATGTGCAGGTCTGGAGACTGAAGGAATGTACATCAGTGTTGGTATCAAGTTAAACTGTCTGGACTCACAAATAATGGAAAAAATAGCAAATACTGAACCTATTGCTTATGAAAACATATTCACACTTTGCCTGTGACATTTGAACAGGCTGACTGACTCTGATATCAACCAAATGTTAGGCTACAACTGCTTCTGCTCTGCTAACCACGACCTCAAAGTGAAAATGTTGATATATTTAAAAACATTGCTTGTTTCATTCCATGAGGTATTTAAAAAAAAAAAAAAAAACACACACAAATACGCTGTAATTTTTTTTAAAGCAGTTGGATGAAGTTTTCTAACATGCATCACCTGTTTTCAAGTATCCAAAGACTCAAACACATTTGTTTTAATAAAAACGGAACTTCTTTTAATCATAATTATTGTGCTTTTATTTCCTCACACAGGCACTAGTCAAGATGTTTGTCTCGGTCTCTAATGTGAGACTCATTCTTTTCATTATGCTGGTCACATCTGAGCAGTTCAACACAATCCAGCCTGCGCCACAACACACTAAAATCTAATTGCTATGACAATTATCTCGAAATGTTGTTTTAATTGTTAATCAAACAGCTGATCAATGAAAAACCTGTGAGTAACACTAACACTCACAGTAAAGATAATTATTGTGAAGTGTCTCTAGAAAACAATTAAACTGTATAATTACACAAGACAGACACAGTTGTTTTTTTTTTTTTATTCATAGTTACTTGACCATGGACATATTTTGTTTAAGAATGACATAAACTCAATGAAAAGATGTTTTTGATTATAGAACCACCCAGGCTGCAAAGAAAGCTCAATCTCAAGATGAAAAAGTTTAAAAACACTTCTTTGAAACGACTTAATCTTTCTTTCTTTTTATTACATATAAAACATTGTTATGCTTTCTTTATTTTATATTAGTTCAACTTCCTCATGTCAAGTCCAAGCTAATCAGCGATATATTTATTTATTTATTTAATTTGGTAATTTGCCACAAAATAAATTATTTTTCTCTGTTATCCTCATGTTATTCTTCAGATGTCATTTTGGGTCATTATATGTGCACATAAATTGGCTCTAAATGGTCAAATAGCTCTTACGTGGTATTTTAGTGAAACAAAAAGACAACTAAATCAAATAAGTGCTAAAAAAACTGGCTCATAGATCTCTTCTATCATTAAGTGATTGAAAGTACCAAAACAATGCAGCTACAAACAGCGTACATTTGATATTGATATTAGTTTAATGCAGAATTTATAATCTGAGTATCTTTACTGACCTCTCTTTAAAACCTGATCATGATCACAGTTAGGTAAAAACCTTCAAATGTACTGAGCAAAGAGCAAAAATCTCTCCTTCCTTTTGACTTGTCAGAACTGCAAACAGCAGCATCTGTACAAATATCACTTTCCCAAAAAGTAGGACACGGTTGGGGGAAAGGAAAAGGGGTGACTGTCGTTTTTTTTATCACACCAATCATGTCTCATTTTTCAGTCTGATCCTGCACTTATCCTCTGGGTATAAAGTGTAGCCATGGCAGCTCTTCAATATAAAAATGTCTCAAAAACGGCACATAGGGTTTGATGGATATGATGGAATGCTACAATAGGATAAGTGAACTTTCAAACGGATGTAAAACAAGGTAACGACCTTGATCAAAGTTTGTATACTGAAACAATAGACTGATAAAATTATTTAATTAAAACCCCATTTTGATTAAATATGAATATGAAACATCTTCAAAAATCAGCAAAAACATTATACAGGTCATGAAGGCTGGAATTTCTGAGGGACATCTGTATTATCTGTCTTATTTTTTATGCTAAGTTAAACAGTAACACAAAACTTGAAACTTGAAATCTATATTTTGCAACATTCTTGTGGAAACTGAATAAACCCAGAAGAATTACTTGAAAGCTGAGAAACTGTTAGCTTATACAGTGCAACGTTTTAACAAGCTGAAGAAGAGTTCTGAGCTTATGTAGGTCAAAGAATAAAACTTTTTAAACATCAGATAATTGTACATTTATTTCATTTTATTTTGACTGTCTTAACTGTGCAAATGAGCAGTTACAACGACTGTATTTAGTTAACAGCTTCCTGATGATAAAAAAACCATTATCAGTAACCTTATTGCTAAATATCTAATCTGTTGCACACAGTTATTTTGTCATTGTTAAAACATTTCACTTTGATAAAATGTCACAGGTAAACAAAAAAAAAAAACAAGTCTTGTGCTGTTTAGTGATTGGAAATTAATATTGTAGTTTAGAAATATTTTGACTAAATCTTACTGGTTAAAATAATAACAATAATGCAAACGTTGACGAGGGCTTTGAGAAAAGAAGAAAAAAAAAATTTTTTCCTACAATATGTTATAGAACTGGATTAAACTATCACTTTTTAGGGATTTCAAAAAAATGCGGTTTTAAGGTTAGGGTTAAACAAAGTTACTTTCCTTCTAAATGGTTGTAACTGAACTAATTTTTCATGTTTTGAAGATGTTCATCAAACAGCCTTCTTCAGTTGTTATTGTGATTGAAAGTTTCAGCATTTTTCATCTTCAGGTTTTTAAGACTGAGCCCAGTTACATTTACTGAGATGAACTCTTGTGATTGTCAAGTCGTGGATGGCTGAGAATCTACACAAACCAGTGAAAGCATGTCATTTACAGATTATTTTCTATTGGGGAGTCATGTGTCATGGTTTGTCAAAAAATCTGTAACGCCAACATTATCAGTACATCCGGTGATTACACTGATGAATGCACTACCAACCAGGCAGAATAAGCTAATCAGTGAAATCAGCTCCTTGTATACGTGACTGGAATTGCAATTCCGCGTGGAAACCCCATCATAGCTGCTGTTTCTCATCCCTATATAAAACTGATGTACTGTACAAAAGACGTCTCTTCATAATGAAATCAATGCTGTATGTTTTCAAAAATCTGTTGTGAATGTAAATATCTTTCAGGATGTCTAGAGGCTTATGAAACATAGCATAAAGGCACCCTTCCAGTCATCACAGCTTATCCTCCTGTTACCTGCGTTGCCCCTGGTTACGAGAGCAGTCTCTTTTCTTCTCCAACCGTCATGCGGCATTTTGTATTCCAGACATGCACCCATATGTGTGATTGTGAGGTGGTCAAAGACACACACACATACACACAGAAACACAGAAAAGAAACACAAGTACACATTCTTTTCAAACAAACAATCTTACAAATACACAAAAATTAATAACCTATATGTCGTCATGAAGATATTGATTCACATCAGCTATGGCAGCTGTCAAGGCAGAAGGGGTTTTTAATTCTTTTGTATTCCCTCCAAAGTTTCTCATTACCTTCCATTAGCAAGAACATACTTGTAGATGCAAACTTTAAAAGAACATTTTGTGCTGCGATAACTCCAGTTCAGTGTTTTCGAGGGCAGCAAAAATGAGTCTAAAACCCAATCCTGACGTTTTATCATCCGATGTTCTTTTTGCTAAATGTGGTTGGCGTATGAAGATAAATTTGTAGATGCCAGTAAAGAGGGTGAAGTTGTCAAATACCACATTGTAAATCAGAGGAAAGCTGATTTCCTTGTTGGCCGTGAATTGTGTTTCATTCACATCATGATTAAAGTGTGACTACTGTTTGAAATGAAACAACTCATCAAACTGTCATCAAAGATTCAACATTTTTTAATGTTTTTAATTTTTCAGAGCTTAAAAATAGCAGAACAGGTTACGAGGTTTGCTTTGGTAGCTGACCTATTTTATAACACAAAGCTTTTATATAACAGAAAATTTGAAAACTAGTGAATCAAATATTCCTATGATTTCACTTCAGACACTAACAATCAAGGATTTTCTGTTTTGTCTTGGTATTTTTTATATTCCTTTTCTTATATAAACAGATAATTATGATTTTGTAAATCATATTTCATATGGACCTAATTTCTTGCCATTGAGCGAGAAGCAGAATGCACCCAGGACAATTAACATTTAATTGTTTTGTTAAATATTATTAGTTCCCAACATTAAAATGCAAACCACATTCTTCACACTTAACAAAGAACTGGCTGTAGAAGAATAAAACACAGGTACAAAACTTTGCTTTGCACAAGAAAATATGTGCTGTAAACATAGTTGGATTTCTCAAGATGTGTCTGCTAGAAGAATGGGCCAAAATATTATGTGAAATGATTTTTTCTTTTCAATCTGCTTCCATCCACAAAGAACTGTTACTTTGAGGGTCCAGTGTATTTGTAATCATTTATATACCAAAAAAATGACTGAAAACCTAAAATGTTGGAAAAAAAGATAACAACTTGATTGTAACAGAATGAACTTGTCATAAGCAAAAAAAAACAAAAAAAAAAAAAAAAAACACTATTGAGTCTAAATGACAATTACATTTTGTCAAATTTGTTAACATATGGAGGCCATACAAACCACTGAATACCATTTGGACCTGCCAACTTAGATGAGCTTACTTTTTCAGTTGGCTAATAGTCTCTGTCAAAGGCAACATGGCTGCAAAGTTTAAAGAGATTCTGCAGTGGCTTCTTCTCCTCACATTTTGATGGTTGGCATATTATTGGTTCATACTTCTTCAGAGTGTCCAATTAAATTTATTCTTTAGAATAATTTTGTCCAGAAACAATCACACTGATTTGAACTTCTCAATTCAGTCATTTTTGGTCTATTGGAGAAAAATTAATTAATTCAACATTCTTCAGAAACAATTACAGCAGATCACATCTTGTTTATAAAAGAAAACATCAGTTGCTCTGTGAATTCATTTTCAAAAACCACCCAATCTTCTTTTTTCAGTGATGTGGGGTATGTTATGCACATGAAGCACAAGAAAGGGTGAAACTATTGTGATTGTACCAGTTAAGTGAATTTAACAGTTCATTAAGGCTTTTGAAGACACTAATGGAGAGGAAGAGGAGAGGGAGGAGGCAGATACTTTAAGGTGCTGTGTGATGTTTTAACATCAATTACATCTTATCAGAAAACATTTCCATGATATTGATTGTATTATTATGAATAAAGAGAAAAAAAACTATTTGCCTTAACTGGTCTCCACTTTCATTTTATAATCAACATACAGTATACCATTAGATCTAATGAACTTAATATATGCTTCCTACCCAGCTAAGTCACCTATACAAGAGTTCACATCTGTTTTAATTAGTATGTCTTCTAAGGTCACATGTTAGCATTTACACTACATGCAGCCTAAAACAGCTGTCACACCATGTTCATTCAACACTTTATCACTGACTCACGCCATCTGCTAAAAGTAACACTGAGTGCTTTGGAGGGTAACAATATCTTAATGAACTGTAACCCTGACATTTAATGCCTTTCACGATGGAAAGCATGAAGTTTGGGTTTTTTATGTTGGCACATGTAAATCTGCACCCTGGAAAAAAAAGAGCAACAAAACTGTAATAAAAGCAAGTTCAGACTTTATTCTAATATTATTATTGTTTGAACTTGAACATTGCTTCTTTTCTTGGTATCTTTACAACATTTGCTCTCTCTTTTTAACTCTCCTCCTTGCTCTTGTCTTTGTTTTCGCTCTAAATGCTGTGTGAATATTTCTCTCAAAAATTGATAAGTCTGGAGCATAAACTTAAAACTGATGAGATTGAATTGATTCACATTTAACCACTGGCCAAATCTACTTCCATGTTATGGGATAAAAAAGTAGTTTTTTTTATTGTTTTGTCTACATGGAAAAAAAAAACAAACAAAAAAAAAACAACAAATATCACTAAACTTCCTACATTTAACATTTTCATCCATCCCTGCATGTCCAGGTGACACAGATTCTAATCAGATTGTAATTACTTTATAATGTTTTAGTTTTTTTTTAGTGATCAAGGAAAGACTCCACCTCTTTCCTCCTGAATCATGTAGGTCTCGCTACCTGTGTACTACACAAACATGATACATGATCTCTATCTAGTGATGGCAAGTAGAAACAACGTGTGATTTATCGTGTAAAGGCCTCTTACATTTCTGTGACTTTGGAGTCAAGAGGGTTAAACAAAAAACTGACAGGTACATGTGATTTTGACCCTCCCATCCCCACCAGCAGAAGAAAACTCTCAGACTTTTCAGATTTTTATTTAAAATTATCTTTTTATTTAGTCTTTCTTGCAGTACAGCACAGTATTGTCAGTGTCCCCACTGTTTGGCAGATGCAGCTAAAGCAGAGCCGTGGCAACAAGTGACCACACTTGTAAATGATCCTCAGGTGATTCTATTTTTTGTAGTTGTTAGTCTGTATGTGTGTGGGGAGGGGGGTGCTGACAATAAAGTGAAAGAGCAACCACCCTTTGTCCCATACAGTCAGTTGATACAACAGTAGTAATACAAGGCTTTGAGACATTATCGAGAGGCATTTGAGGAAAACCTGCACATCTGATCAAATTTCAGGCCAAAACTGGACTTTCCAGGGCTAAGGACCCATGCAATGCTTCAAAAATGCTTAAACCAATTTTGAAAAAAAGACTGACAACACTGACTTAATGTTTATTTGATGTATCATAAGAATGTAGATGTTCTGTTTTGGTGCCTCTATCTGCATGATGTGGACACAAACACATTCAACATGTGAGTCCACTTGAAGCTGACAGTGACACAGAAGAACAATGGTTCTGTGTGTTTTAAAAATACAAGTTAAGCTAATAATGAAAATTTTGAAAACGTATGAAGCAAAATGACATGTGACTGCATATTAGACCACAGAAAAAAAATAAAATAAATCATAATCTTATGGCAACTACAGTGTGGCTTCAATAATCTGATTTAAAGAGTCATGTGGAATCAAAAATGAACAAGTCCTGAAATGAGAATGTAAAAGACTCAATCAGTGAACTAAAACTGATTAATCTTGAGGTGCTTACTGCTGGACACTGGGACTCGCATGGTTAATGATGTCAGGCATGTTTATAATATGAAATGGGGCTGATTGTTGATAATATGCAAGAAGCAATCTTTGCGTAAAGGGAAACAAAAAACATTTCAGAATGGAGTGGAACCTCCTGAGAAAAGCAATTAAAAATGCCATCAGATGTGACATATAATATCTTCAGATAAGTAAAAGCTGGGAGAAATTGGAACTATGTGAATGCCAGTGTTTATACCATGATTTATTCAAAATGTATGGGATTAAAAGTCATTGCTGTTTCTAATTCCTGGAGGCAACATCTTTGGATTCTTGCCATTTAAAAACTGGATGTATAAAATGAAGCCCTGGAGAAGCATTTTGGCCTCAGTGGCAGCAGATTTAACTCTTCCCCTTAACTGTTGTAATAACTTTACCAGTGTTGTAAAATTAGGGAAAAAAATATGTGTTTCTATTGTATGGTTATTTTTTCATTTTATTGTTTTACAGCACAGCAGCTTGGCGGATACATAAAAAGTCCTTAAACATATCGTACAGGTTGGTTGGCAGGGGTAGCTGTGCATGGTTTTCATCATAATACAGCTACTAAAGATGCAAAAAAAGTCTGTGCTGCTCGCTACATTGTGTTTCATAGAGGTCACTCAGCTGTCCACCAGAATATAAACTCACTGTACCTATAAACCCAAAACAGGGTCCAGAGTATGACCCCTTACACATGATAGAGTTGTGGTAAAAGCTGCTGTATCCATAAAAGACTTATTAATAATCTGTAGCCCAAACCAAAAATAAAGGCCCCTCTGGGTAAACAAACACACACCACCACTGCTACAGTGACACGGTCATAAGACACTCGTGCTCCCCTCCATGTTGTCACTATGATGATTTTAGCATTAGCTATGGTAGATAGCTAATGGAGGCGGATGGTTGATTTTAAGTGAGCAAAAACACAGTTAGGTACTGGTCTCTGATTTCACTTGGGTCAGGGAGCTGGGCAGTAGGACTGAGACAAGGATAGACACAGACAGAAAAGACATTATCATTAAGATAATACCATAAATTTAGTAGACAAACTTATATAACAGATAATAGAATCTTGAAATATACTATTATATACATTTAGATAGATATGCTCTTTTTTAGATGAAATAAATAGATCCACAAATACTCTTTGTAAACAGACCAGCTTTACAATTGCAGACACGCAGCACAATGGATAAACATGAGAAAAAAAAGGCAAAAGTAAAAAGGGAAAGACTGGAGGCCTATTTTCTAACAAAACACTCAAGCATCATGTTCACAGTACTACAAACTGTTATGCAGCTGAGCTTGTGTACAATTACATATCTATACTGCTAATATCATTGAGGTTCAGCAACACCCTTGAAATAATCAAATAGGTTTTGTTTGTGTTTTGGACACAAATTAGGTAGCTTGCTATGTGACTGCATGGAAACATGTCACACCCAATGCTTGTCCTTATTTTAGTTAAATTGGTTTCATTAACTATTAATTATAAAGTGCAAAGCCACACTGTCTTTCTCTTTCACTAAGGGACTAAATCTTTGTTTTTAATTATCACTTCTTGAGCTAAAATTGACAAATGTGTATTTTTAGACATTTTATTTTTACTGTGTATTCAAACAGATCTGAAAGAAGAATAAGCAGTCTCAAATATTAAGAATTTATATTATAGCAGCCTCTGCCACATACATATATACATACAGTATATTTATGTGTGAAATATATATTTTTGCAAGAAAAATAAGACTAACTCTACATGACAAATTTATTTTAAAAACCTAATATATCTTCTGTTTTCCTCAGTTAAAGTAAATTATGGCTCAGTTGCAGTTCCAGGCGATCAACATGAGCTGACCAGACTTTTGGAAGGATGGCTCAGGAATTGTTAGCAATTGAAATTCTCTACTGCCTGCTTTTGCACTATACTTGTGCTCTGTTTCCTGGTATAAAAAGTAAAAGACAAATTGAATTTAAACATAAAAAATGTAATTTGATTCCAAACATATAACTGTAGCTATGCTTCAAATTGGAAATTAGCTGCTGTTGTCAACCACATCATGGATAAAAAAGCTAGACCTAATGGTTACACATTTTGAGGATGTGAAATTACTTTCAAGCTTTTTCAAAAAACATTTCATGAGAAGCTTGGCTCAGTCAGATCCAACATTTTATCTAATCTTATAACTAGCACAGGCACAGTCTAACTGACATCAAAACGGCTCTGGCACTAAATGTTGAATCACATCATTGTCTGATCATACAATTGCATACGTTCATATTCATACTCCACACATCTTATGTGACAGGAGCAATTAGCATAAGGCTAAAATGAGTTTTTCACCTCACCTTGTCTATGAAGCACCATCCAACAGACTCACCTTCTTTAATGGTAAACAAACCTGGGTTGACAGGTTTTGCAAATGCTTTTTTTTTTTGTTTTGTCTAGCCTTGGCACTAACTGTACCTCTTGCAGTAGAGAAAATAAATAAAACACAAATGCCCAATCAGATTTAATCCACTGCAGCTCTACTTCTTCATTGTATATGGTACCACAGTTCACATATCTTTGTTCATGAGGATAAGTGTACTATAACTAATGTCAACTCTGTCATTATTTCCTAACCATGTAAAACAAACAAAAACAAAAATATTCCAAATTGCTACAAATTCCCTCTTCAAGTGTCTTACAGTAAATGTTGAAGCACACATGTTAGTGTCTGACATTACATTCAGTTGGATACAGGCAGGGAACAGAAACTGCCTCCATTTTTGTAGTTAGGTAGTTAAGAGAACATTTTATGTACCCATGATTGAGTATGGCACAGTGATTACATTGTATTTGATTTGATACATCTTTAACATATAATACACTATCAATAGCAACAACAACTATGGCACAGAATTAAAGTGATGGTCTTTAAGTATAAAGCTTTAACATGAATAACGATTGGATAATGTATTGCTAAAGAAGTAGATAAATTGACTTATTAATGTGCATGTGCTATAGCGTATGTGTGTGTACAAGCATGTGTGTGTATTAGCATGTGCATGTTGGAGATGATGTAATACTCTGCAAGATAAAAGGAAACACAGCAGCTAACATTAAATAGATTGATGTTGAGCTCTACTTAAGTTTGGCACTCAGCTTTTCATTAAGCCAGAAGAATATCAGTCACAGCTGACTTACCCTGTTGTCAAGAATACAAACACAGAAAAGCACAGACACACAGAATAATCACATCAAGGAGAGGAGCCAAGAGGGGAGAACAGGACGGAAATGACACAAGCACTAAAAAGAAGAACTGTCTTGAAATAACATGGAAGAGAAGAAGAAAAATATAAATTAAAACTAAAATAATAAGGTAGAGAGGTAAGGAATTTGGTGGAAAATAGAAGCAAAATAAAAGCAATGGTTACCAGAAAGGCAGGTGATTTTCACCCTCCTGTCACTCTAACCAAGAAGGCATTAAATACACAACAAAGATGCCTCAGGTGGGTGGTGTCACAGTTCTGCAGGGGTGTAAACAGTTTGTTGGAGAAACGGAAAACCAGAGTAAGCAATTTGCTTACTTAGAAAAAAGCGTTTTGTGTTAAAGGCTTCTGAGAGCAGCAGGCATACAGTACGAAAAAGTTCCTGAGCCCTCAGAGAGCATTAAGATATCTCCAAATACATTATTTTCTTCTTAAGCTTTTAAAACAAATTTCTTTTAATAGCCAATAGGCCTCCTGTAAGTGTACCACTTATGATGTCTGAATTGCTTTTGTTGTTTAGCACAGTTCAGAAAGTCATTTTGTGGTTTTTTTATCTTTCACACATTAATAGAAGTAAAACAAAGTAACAGTAAAAATAAGAACGGTCCTGTAGTTCCTTGACATATTCCCTTGGGTTTGTTTGGCTTTCTGGTTTGTTTGTGCAGACTTTCGAGAAAGGGCTCAGAGCTTTGCTGACTTGGCTATGCAGCCCTATTTGTTGCTGTGCAGCCATGTTTGCAGGTCCTCTCCCTATTGTCAGTCTTGCTGGACTTTTTTTTATATTAATTAGGAAACTTTGCTTGACTTCAGACTTCACTCTCCACACTAGAGAAATGAGCTGAGCCCCTTCTTGAGCAAAGGCTCTTGGCTTTGAGGGGTAAATGCGGAGACTGAGGAAACCGCTGGGGCTGGGGTACAGAGCGCAGTCTCTGGTACTGCAGTTTGGCACTTGCCGAGGCCATTGAGGAGACCTGGGGTGCCCCCGGTGCGGATGAGACACCAGAGGGAGAGGATACAGAAGAGGAAGAGGTAGGGGGAGGAACATGAATAGAGTGAGATGCGGATGGAGGAGCTGGAAGGGCAGGAAGTGGGGGTGGCAAGTTTGGAATAAGAGATGAGGGTGGTGATGGTTGTCTTCCTCGATCTCGATCCCTGTCTGTTCTTTGTGTCCGTTGCTGAATACTGAGGTTTGACTGGCTTCCCGATTTAGATGGATTGTGTGATCGGTCAGGCTTGGATGATGAGGAAGAGTCATGTTTTGGCTTTAAGGGACCACCAAAACTCTGGCAGTGGCGGTACAGCTCTTCCTGACTTCGTGAAATTGCACGGGCCCATTTAGAGGAGTGAGGATGGTGTCGTGGAGATTGACAAGAGGAACAAGCTGTGTGACCCCTTCCCTTCTCTTTTGACTTGCGCTTGCTCTTCTTCTCATCTTGAATGTGAAGTTTGTCCACTGACCAGTATCGTCGAGGGGGAGGTGGAGTGAGAGGAGGTAGAGGCCACTGTGAACCTGATCCCCATCCTCTCTCTACTCCTCCACCTCCACCTGCACTTGGACCCCACTCACCTTCTGCTGTTCCCCACCTTTCTCCTCGTTCTAGGAAGAGGTCATCTCTGCTGTTAATACTTCCTGTTTTGTCTCTGGAGGGGTAAGTACTGAAAAACCAACCTCCTCCTCCAATCCCTCCCACTGCCCTACCTTCATGATCATCCCAGTACCTCTCAAACTTCCCAAATTCTCCTGAAGAACCATCATCATCAGAATATATTCCAACTACCTTGTCACGTTCCCGCTCATCATCGGACATAGTCCTCCCTCCTCCATGCCTTTTACCGTGTTCTGTTTTCTTCCTCTCTGGCTCAGAATCTTCTTCCCCATCCTCTACTTCAGACTCCCACTCATGGAAGGACAGCCCTTCCTTGGAGTGTATCTCACCTCTTTCATTTCGTCCCAACAATGGCCTCCTCTCTCCCTCCATACACACATTATCTCTGTCTGAACTTTTACTCTTCCTTCTTTTAGAAGAGACAGGTAACAAGGGTAGAAAGGCAGATGGAATGTTGTCAGGATTACCCCCACCCCAGAACTTGACAGATGTAGAAGGCTTACTACTAGAGCTATGGTGGTGCTTGCTGTTCCTGCGTCTGTGGTGTTTTTCCTTTCCTCTAGTCTCTTCCTCTCCATCTCTCTTATTTTCCTCTCTTTCTTTCCTTTCATCTTCACCTGGAATGTTCCATCCATAGCTCCTGATAGAGCTTTCACTCTTTTTCCGAAATGACTCTCGCCTCAAAGGTGGGTAAGATGGGAAGTCTGGTGTTTCTGATTTGACTTCCTCTCTTTTTTCAGGTTCTCCCTCCTCCAACTCAGACCTCTTTCTTTCTCTCTTCCTTATCTTATCATCCTTCTTCCTCTTTTTCTTAGCTTTGCGTCGTTTTCGCTCCCGTTCTCTCTCCCTTTCCTCCCTCTTCTTCTTTTTTCGCCCCTTTTTCCTCCTTTTTCTCTCTCGCTCTCTCTCCTTGTGGCGTCTTTTCTCATCTCTAGTTAAAGCTCCATCTCCTTTGCTTGTTGTCCCTCCCCTCTTTCGTTCTCTGTCACCCCATGATGCCCACCATTCTTGTAACTGAGCCAGCTGACTCCCTGTTCTCTCTCTACCATAATTTCTCTGTGGATGTGGTTTTCGTGGTGGGACTGGAGGAGGTGGTGGGCTGCATGGCAACGAGCGTGATGACATGCGCCTTGAGCGAATTTTCCTTCGTGACCCTAGAAGGAGGCTAGACTCCTCTGTGAGAAGATCTGAGTCATATTCTTCATCTACCATAAAATCACGATCGCCAGCACGATAACGGAAACTCAGTGAGGAGTTGTAGGAACTGTCACTGGAGCAAGATGAGGGAGAATTTGATCGAGAAAGTGAACCAGTGGATGAAGAAGACGATGAAGATGAGGAGGAAGAGGAGGAAGAAGATGAGGCACTGGAGCAGGATGAGTAGAAACGGCATGGTGAAGAGGGAGTAGTAGGAGTGTGTGTTGGAGAAGAAAGTGGAACTGGAAGAGGAGGTGGTGGAGGGGGGCGGCGTCCCCTTCTTCCACCACCATCGCTTGCTCCATACCTCCCACCTCCTCGCCTCCCTAGAGGGAGTATATTCTCATATAGAGGACCCCCTGAGCTTTTTCTTCTTGCCTGAGCTAGGCTTCCTCGCCGCCAGAAAGGAGGCCTGCGTGGAGAGGATGGGAGGGGAGGAGGAGGCTTGGATATTAAGTGCCCTTGTCCTTGTTGAGGGCCTTTTGGAGGCAGCCTTGGCATTCCTGGTGCTTTAAAGCCTCGAGGATTGACTTTGGGAGTCTGCTGTGAGCCTGCTGCTTGTTGGTCCAAGTTAGACCCTAGCCCCTCCGGATCTATAGGACCATAGTAGCGCTTATATTCATCTAGCCCTGTGTCAATTGCTCCTCCTGCTCCACTTGCAACACCTCCTTGGAGACTCCAGTGTGTCCCAAGGGTCTGTTGATACTGCTGCTGAGCCTGTAAATCAGTGATCCCACCAGCAATTCCTCCAACACCCACTCCTCCACTGATGACCTTTTCTGGTTTTGGTCTATTCCAGCGATCAACCACAGCCAGTCTGCGATCATGTCGAGGTAAGAATGTGGAGCAAGGCATGGGGCCTTCCAGTAAAGGGCTGTTTGATGGACCCAGAGCCATTGCTGAATGTCCTGTAGCTGGTGGAGATCCAGGCAGCATAGTGGTATAGGTCTGTCCTTGCTGCTGTTGGTGATGCTTCGGTTGTTGCTGCTGTACCATGGCAATGGCGGTTGTGTTGTTCACTGTGGCTGTAACAAGGTGTTGCTGGGCAACAGTGGGCATAGTAGTCACAGTGTGGTACTGTGGCAAGGAGCTTTTGCTTCCTCCTGGTGTTGTCTCATCCTCAAACTGGCAGCAACTGTACATTCCCTGGGTAAAGAGTTGAGAGAAAGATTGTTGTTAGATCAGCAGGCAGACACATATGATACCATGGAACTGGCATCCCGAGTTTTAAAAATGAAAGCTTTATATATTTAATCAGATTCTTAAACCAATCTCAATTAGTCTACAATTAAATAATAAAAATACAAACAAATGTTCAATTAATTTTATTTATAAAGTGCCTGCACTTTACAGAACTGTCAAGAAAGATTTACTGCTCAGCATATATTTCAATAAGTTGTTCACACCTCACACCTTAAAATACAGAAAATATATTTTCAGAAGCAATGTATAAAGGTCATTAAGTTAAAAAAAGAACATTTTCTGCAGCTTAAAGAGTAAGGTTCCTTAGAAATGTGTATTAAAGTAAGACAAATCTATCTTCAATTAGCATTCAAACTAGCATTTGCTAGCATTTTTTTATTCTTTTTGAGTATTTCTTGATGGTTTTTTCTTCTGGAAATATTTTCTAAATACTTTTCTTCTGATTTGGGTGCTGTGCTGATCGAGTTTTTTGCTGGATTTGTCACTTTTTTGCCACTTGTTATGATGTGTAACCATGGCAACAAGAGACGTTTACAAGTAAGAGCAGCTAACTGACATTTCTAAGGCTGAAATAATCCTCAAATGGAAACTCTGGATCCCTGATGAGCTCAAAGAAGAAGACATGGATGCAGAGCAGGAGCAGAGTGAAGAGAGAGAAGGAGGAAGTTTAAACCTTCACTTCCATCAGTCATATTGACAAATGTGAGATCTCTTTGCTAACAAAATGGATGAACTTGAAACTCTGTTGAAATGCAGCATCATGTGTTTTACTGAGACATGGCTAAAGGGACATATCCTGGACTCCAGTGTGTCTCTGTCTGGCTTTCAAACAATACGGACAGACAGAGATTTGAAGAGGAGCGAAAAAAGAAGAGGAGTTTGTCAGCTGATCACATCTGCAGTTACCTGTTGGGGAAGCAGCATCAGAGTATGTGACACGAGGAGGCTGAACAGATTGATAAGGAGGGCTGGTTCTGTCATGGAGACTGAACTGGAGTCTCTTGAGTTGATTGTCCAAAGGAGGATGAAGAACATGATGGAAAACCCTCATCATCCTCTTCAGAACACAGTAACTCAACAACAGAGTGTCTTCAGTTAGAAGATTCTTCATAATCCGCTGCAGCACAGACCGCTACAGGAGATCCTTCCTGTCCACACCTATAACTCTCTTTGGCTCCCTGAAGAATAACTGAGCTACAACAACACTTGAATTTCCCTTCGGGGATTAATAAAGTATTTTTGATTTGATTGATTTTATTGATTATTTATGACCTCCTGGACCTTCTGGATACATAATTCGGCAATCCCAGTGACAAAAGTGCTGTTATAGTACCATGGGCATGTGATGTACCACACTACGAAAATCTTGTAAAAGGTTAATAAAAACAACTGGACTGCTGTGATTTTCTTGAAAATGTTTCACCTTTCATCCAAAAGGCTTCTTCAGTTCTGGAATAAAGATTGGGAGTAGCGGGCTTAAGAGCTGTAACCAGAAAAACCACACCTAGGCGCAACTAACAGGGTCATTGTTTTTATAATGGTAGCTCATCAGGGGCCCAGACTATCCCTCAGTTCATTCCCAGATATGGTCGTAGAGCCTGACGGCCCTATCAGGTCCCCATCAAAGCCAGCCTGGCGTCTGTCCTGATCACAAGCCTTGAGGTGTGAGTTTCTGTGAAACCGGCTGGGAAGACGAGTTAGGGGTGCGGTGTAGGTCTTGAAAAGATGAAATCTGAGGCCTCCTCCACTGTTTAATGATGGTTTTTCATGTTTTACATAGATGGCTTCTTTCACTCCTCTCTCAAACCATCTATCTTCTCTGTCAAAAATGTGGACATTATTGTCCTCGAAAGAGTGTCCTTTGTCTTTGAGGTGTAGGTGTACTGCTGAATCCTGTCCTGATGTTTTCACTCTTCTGTGTTGTGCCATTCTTTTGTGAAGCTGCTGTTTGGTTTCTCCAATGTATAGATCTGATGGCCCCAAGCACATTTTCATATGTGTATTGCAGGTTTGAGAGAATCAAAATGAGACAAAATCCAACTGTCAAGCAATGACAAACTGGCATACTAATAGCCATTTGGTAGTACCAAACGCACACATTCAAAAATACACGAACACACATATACACACATTTGAAACTTCCTAAACAGAAATGCCATTTTATTCTAAACAACTGTTTCAACAACTGTCTCTCTATGGCAACAAAAGCTGATTTTGGTTATTGAAGAATCTGCTTATGATTCACCACCACGGAGGGACTTTGATCCTTTTGCTTTAAAACAAATTATTTATCTCATGCTATTACACGACTGCCTTTGTTCATTGACCTGTGATTTCATTAAACTGTGTTCTTATGAACTATCTTGTACACTCTGTATTTTATGACCTAAAACTTTTTTGAATTATTTTGCAAACATAGATTTAGAGCCCTAGCTGAAATCATATTTTGTAACCATATTGCCAAAGATGTGAATTATACCTTTCTTTTACTTTCATAATGCATTTACAGCTCCTTCTGATTTGCATAAGTGAGTCATTTCCCAACATTTACTAGTAGGAAAAGTAATTAAAATTCTAAAATAACACAGTTGCATACCTTCACTGTTGTTTTTATACTAACCATCATGGCATCTTTGAAAAAAATAAAATTTACTCTGCAATGCCTAACAAAGCCTAATTCTGACTCAACATTTTCCTCCCTTTCCCCTCACCTCTGTCCTCCCTCCTTACTGTGGTATGTTTATCTAATTTTTTCTCCTTCTGATTTCCCCCAAAAGCTGTTATACTCCACTATCTCTGTGACTCAAAACCTATTGATGTCTTCATTGGCTCACTCTGCTCTCTTATCTCAAAGTTCACCTTTCATACCATCCCACCTCTCCTAATTTTCCCTCCAAAATATCACATCACATTTTTTAATACCTTATTCTAGTCCTTTTATATCCTTTTCCTCCTTTGATACTTTATTTTTATTATCTTCTGCATGATCTGTTTCTTTTACAACTATGTCTATTCTATAATTGTCCCTCACCCCAAGCTAAGCTTACAGAAACTCTGATGGCACTAAAACAAAATAACTGCAACAGCAAGGTAATCACTCTGCACTGATCCCTTCGGGTCCCCTTGGAATGATACAGAGAATAAATGATGTTCCTTTTTTGGCTTTATCTCCCTGTCCCCACTGAGTGCCAAAGACAAGAAACTATCAAGAGAGAAACGCAATGTGTCACAGTGTAATCTATACACTGATAGTGTTGGAAAGCCTTATCTTCCACCATCTATCGAATGATGATCTCAGTGCTCTCATCAATGACATGTTGATGTCACTTATTTCAAATACAGAAAAAAGAAAACAACAAAAGTTCAATCAAACATTCACTCCTGCATAAATCATGTTGTCAGTAATCTTCAAGTATTCTTAGGTGAATTTTAGGATTTTAAGCTTCATTAATTAGTTCTGCCTTTTTAGGCCAAGGGTGTGCAAATCAGTGAGATCAGCTGCAGAACTGTCACTGAAATTTAAATGTAAAGCCTCTCATGGCTTTTAGCTTTTTTCCCCAGTTCTTGTCACATTTTATGTTTAAAATCTGGTTTGGTTAATAAAAACAAAAAAATAAAAACAATATGAAATCACTAAGAAATCAACTCTCTTTGCTTTCTGTTTTGCTTCCTTGGAGACTTTCTTGAAGGGCATAGCTTTGAACATTGGCTGGTTTCTTAGGTAATGCATTAATTCAAATGTGTTTTAATGCTAATTAAAATGATATGTTTCAGCTGTTATGAGGATGACATGCAGTCCAATCTAACCCCTGGGCCTCCTTTTAAAATGTAATTAACCAAAAGTAAGCGTGAGTGAAAAGATAACCCTGTTGCTACAGTATAATGTTACAGAATCACATTTTTTCATTAAGAAAACACATAACAACCACGCTAATCAGATTTGTTTGCATGACTGGCTGAATGTGTCCTCTTTCTTACCCTGCTGAGAGCCAGGAGAAAATCCATCCCACCAGACCTCTTCACACAGTGCCTTAGTTTCCAGTACACTAAGTGCTCCCAGGCAAAAACTAGAAGACTGAGTCCCATGGCTACCAGCAACATATAGAACACACCTGCCATGTTGTCAATGTCCAGTTTACTACTCATCACCTGGAAAACACACACACACACAAACACACAAAACAACAACAAGAAAACACAGTTGCAACTGTGAGGAAAGTGATACATTTTTTAGAAAAATGAGGAACCTCGAAAAATGTAGAAAGAAGGCAAACAAAATGATGAAACGAAATGAAAGAGGTGCAGTTCTTCACTGAAATAGTAAATGTAAAGTTACATGCAACCAACTATAACCAAGAGTCTTATATCTGTATATCTATAAGAACTTCACTTTGCTATGAGGAACCACAGTTTACGAGCCATGAGTTTCTGAAAAGTATTAGTTTTTTCTTAAAAAAGAAATTAAAATAAAATTGATTTGATTAGATTTTGTATTTTGGAATAACAAAAATAATTGCAGATACATTCGCAATCAAATGACTCTTACACATATCTTCACACTCTGCACATAAACAAACAGACCGAAAAGGCACAAGTTGAAGCTCAGGCTTATTTTGTTATCTTGCCTTTCCTTAAAAACAAACAACAAAAAAACATTCACTATTCATCTATTTGAGCAATTAGATATGTGTATATCGGTTTAGATACAAAATTATTACAGCAACAACTAGCTTTAGTTAATAAACTGACATGATCTTTCAAGTTCCTTTATACATGATATCCATGACTGAATCCCAGCTTAATTAAACATTTATTTTTTGGTGAACACTTCAAACAAATGTGTTTCAGCTGCACAGACAGAGAATCAGCAAAATCTAAGTACTTCCTTAGTTCAAAATATTTTATTGCCACAGCAGAACTTGTCGTGTCTAGTTTGATGTATTCTGAGGTATTTTGTTCGTTTAGCTAAAATACTTACAGTAATGTATATGACACATTGATTACACCTATATACAAGGGATCATGATCAACTGACTGTGAACTGGCCCCTTGTGACTTACAGGGCCACAGATAGGGGCAGGGGCATGTCCAGTGGGGTGGCCAAGGGGGGCACGGGCAACCCTTTCAATTAGACTGGCCACCCCAGGTACCACCCCCAAGCTGAGGCAATCAAATTCAATCAGTACTTTGACATTAATCAAATAAAATTATTAATGAAAGTGGATGGCATTGTGCTTTGACTGATTTTAATTTAATTTTGGTCTATGGTAGCAACTTAAATTATGATAAAGGGAGTGCTTAACACATTAAAACTACAATTCAATAAAATAAAAGAGACATGATTTTACCCACTAAAACATACAACCAAGCAACACAATGAAAAATAAATACAGTACTACACCCCACTGTGAGGAGGTGAATGTTAGAGAGTCGTCCATACTGGGAGCGCACCGGCAGTCCACTAGGAACCATATGGGGGACACACCACTAGAAACACCCCGGTCAGAGTCCGCCGCAGCTAAACCAGCATTGTTTGACCACAAATGCAGGCTCAGACCGAGGGGTTATCCCACTGGCCCAGCAGAGCCAGCAGGCTCAGCTCCAGCATGGATGATCTCATGATGAAACACAGGAGATGTGAGTTAAAATCACGTTAAATCAACCCATTAAAGAAAAAAAAAGTTTTGTAAAAACTAGATGTTTTTCAAGGTTATGGAACCATTTACATTCTTTTAGAAATCTGTGCCCCCACCTGCCCCCCCCAACAAAGATTTTCCTTACACACCCCTGGGTGGGGGTCATTTAGCAATACTGTAAGTGTCTGCACTGGTGTATTGTCTACTAGTCCCCCCACAACATATTAACACAGTGCATGGTTTCGTAATGCACCATCATCAACATCCTTACTCATCAGGACCAAGGTCATTGGAGGAGTTTGTTTTATTTTACATGCGACTGCAACCAGTTTCAGTCTGAGATGTAAGATCAGTGCAAACAATCAACGTCTGAAGTAACAGCAGTTTAAGGCTTCATACCTCAATTTTATCATTGTGGCAGATTCCAGACAACCACAGGCGCTCCAACATATCAATCTCATCTGAAAGAGAGAGGAAACAGAAGGGAAAGAAGGTCAGGCACATAAGAAGCTGGGAGAAATAATAAAAAGAATAGAAGTTTATAGAAGGTCAGAATTTAAAGGAAGAATGTAAAAAGGAAAAGACAACTGGGTAAAGGAGTTCAAACTGTACAGTGGTAATTGAGAAAATCTGTAAAAATGCAAAGACAGTTATTAGCGCCTCTGCCAGAAGTTCAAGGTGTCTAGTGGCCCGAGGAAGAAGACAGAGGCATGGGAAAGAATGCAAAAAAGTCCAAATGAAGAAAAACCGAGTCATTACAACAAAAGAGAGATGATGAAATTCAGAATGGTGAAGAGAAATACTTTATAAAGAAAAGGGAAATCTGATGGGAACAAGCAAAACAAGATAAAACAATAAGACTATAAATAAGAAAAGTTATGGAGGAATCCCTAGAACAGTATAAATAAATAGAAAAAAAAAAAAAAAACTTTCATGCACATTTTCGGGGAAAGTTTTGAAACTGGAAAGAGAAATTGGGAATTAGAGGCAGGGAGAGGAGAGAGAAGCTCTTTGAAGCAGATTCTGAAATGGCTCGGTATCTGAGACGGGATGCACTGAGGGCAGAGTGATGTGACAGCACATGGGAGATGAAAGGAGGGAAACACACAAACATTACAGTTCCTGCTCAAACACACAAATGGGAGACACACTCCGAACCTCAGTGTAATAGGACTCTCAGTGCTGGCCATTAATGCATTAATCAAAAAGAATGAGGCTGCTGGAAGGGAATCTTGCCTTTCTTTCCCGTGTACTGAGGGGCTTATTTAGACAGATGTGCATGACCGGGTTGCAGTGGACTTTAATATAAAGCTCACAAGCATACTATCATGAATACAGGCTCAAATTCTGACACTGTACACTGTTTGAAGATGCCCTAGTTAACAAAGATCCCATTCCCAATTATAAATCGACCTTTGGGTTAATTAATGCCGTCTGGAAACCCCTCCATAAAGCCCTTCCACATGGATTAAACTGCCACGACTCAGCCACGTCAAGTGAAACGTCAAATCTGCTCAAACAAAATGCAAATCGCACTCTGATACAAATCTGTGTGCCAAAATTTGACATCAGGGAGATTGTGTAGGAATTCACACATCAGTTAAGTCAAAAGGATACAAATACTAGGTGGTCTGACCATATACAGGTTCTGACAATGCACTCCAACAATCATTCAATAGCAGCTTACACATGTCATTGTGTGAAAATAATACAGTTTTCTCATTTTCTGTTGTTGGCTTTATTTATTTCAGCCTTTATTTTACCGTTGATACAGTGGACGACAGTTATATGCATGACCTTGGTGCCCAGCAATTTTTTGCATATACAGTAAGCATTGTGTGTATTTATCCGTTGGTGGTCATTTGGGCTCTAAACGCGGGTAGCAGTGTTCGGTATTGATAACAGATAATAGGAAAATATGTAATAACACAATTACTATATATTAGGGTAAAAGAAAGCTATGAATCGGCCACAAACAAACCAGAGAACAAAATGCTCAGACAAACCATTATACTTATAGAGCGTATCCACTATGACATTGTTAGGCTGTATTAACACCTGATAGTCCGATAGACTCGGTTCAATTGGGGACCAAAATTGCAACATTGTTGCTGTTTTTAGTTGGTGCAGTTTGCATTCACACTGCACTTTGTTACACGGACCAAATAAGCTTAGGAGCATGTTCACATCCATGCCTGTGGTGGCGCTGTGGAGTTTCTGCAGTTTTTTTGTTGTTGTTGTTACTGCACTTCCTGTCTATGGGAGAAACAGTGAAACCTAAACAAACATGGAGTAACAGCAGATTCTGGTGGTTTTGGGATTGATCTTTTGTGTTTGGCAAATGTAGCAGATTATTATTCTGCACCAATGGGCTCAGGATGAGCAGATAAAGAGGCAGGATGCCCTGCACAATATAATCTGCTTCCTGCTTTCGATGCGGTCCCGGTTCAGTTGCATTCACACATACAATCAAACCGCTCCAGAGTTTGTTTCAGTCAAAACGAGACCTCTGTTTTTACATGGAGTAGAGTCCGCTTGTTTGGTCCGAATGAGAATTTGATTGCCCGTTCACACCTCCCCAAATGAACCAGACCTTCTGGGCAAACGAACTAGAGTTCAAGTGAAGCGGACTAAGCATGGCTGGTGTGAATGCACCCTAAATAACAGAACAATTTTCCACATTGGATATTAAGGAGTTATTATAAGATATTAAGAACAGATATGTCACATTGAACAATAAAAACTCGTAGAACAGATGTTACATTTGACACTTCGCACTGAAGAAGTTGGTGATTAATTTTTGGCGACCCTCTGACAGCTTCAGGCAGATTCATCAGCCCCGCATGCGTGCATGGACGCCAAGGCAGCCTAGTTCCAGGCACCTGACAGCGTGTGGGATAACACCAGAGGAGGTGTGCACGGTCAAGCACCTAGCGAGAAATAGCGAGATTCAGTGAGATGCATGTATGATTCCTCAAAATGTTTTGTGCATACTGTATATCTGTTGGCGTTGTTCATATGGATTCTCTATTCTACGGGAATGTGCCCAGCAGTTTGTGCATATAACCATCTTGCACTGTATAGCAAACAGTCCTTGTCAAATAATACTAGTATTTTACGAGAAATGGTATGTGCACGCTCTCTCACCCGCTTAAAACAAAACCACTAATATCTATCTAAATTATTACACATACAGACACACAAACAAACACTGTGAAAACATATAACTCACTCCTATGGGGCACAAAATGTATTTGTATCCTTTTAGTAGCTTTATATTGTTGAGCAATAAGAAATTAAGCCCTCAGAATTTTTAATCCTCTCAGTGGCATTGAAGGGAATATCTTCCTTTTTTAATCTGAGCAGAACAGTATTAAGTTAAGGCTATTATCACCTGGAGCAGCTCCAAACATACATCAACACCTGCAACATCTTTAAAAGCAGGCAGGCTGGAGAGACCCTATCAAATTTGTTATTCATCAACAGGCTTTTCTCATCTCAAACAGCATTTTTGTTTGTTTGTTTTGTGTTTTTCTTACACAGGATTGTACCTACTGTATCAAAAAACACATATTAGGTTTTCTTTTATTTTACTCAGACAAAAATCTGTCACTTTTCTGTACAATGAAGATCAACTGCTGTATTTCTAAAGACTCAAAACAATTTAAAAGTGCATGAATGAAGCGCAAAGTAATCAATTTCCTCTAGCTGTACTGTACTGCGACAGTTTTTTTCAATACGTGCCAGAAGCTGTTCAGATTCCCATTTTTTGTTTTATCATTTCTTGTGTGCAAGTTGTTTTTATTGGCTCTGCTCAGTCAGCATTAATGTGTGTGAGTGACACAAAGGAACAGTGTGGTGGAGGTGAACTTTGAATGGATGCTGCTGTGGGATTTGAGCTGAAACACATCGTCAGCAGTTATAAATGTATACATTCCCGCATCCCTGCGTGTTTTAGAGCATCACTTTAAAGGCAGTTTGTTTCTTAGAAAGTTCTAAGAGCCAAGTGGGACTTGACACGGAGCTGCCTCATGTTAAAAGCATTTTTAAAAATCTAAAATACTGCAGCACTTCAGTTCCTCTAAAGCTTCTCTCTTTATAGTTTAGAATGGAAGTGATCAGACAGTTCAGCAGGTATTAAACTCCATTATAGCAGTTAACTAAAAGTTAACCCATACGTTGTACACTTGACTTAAAGAAGAAAAAACACTAACAACACTTTACTATAAACTTGTCCAGTGGTTTGTTTAAATCTTATCAGTTCATACAAGAAAGGCTCACATAGTATTATTCCCCATTTATTTATTTGTTTATTTATATATTTATTTATTGTTTTGTTTGTGTGTTTGTTTATTTATTTTTTAAGTCCTACAACTTAGTTATAATGATTGTACCATTAGCAGAAGCTAACAAAACAAACAGTTATCATTGTCAGACTTTCCACGATCAAACCTTTAACATGAAGGAAGAGACAATAAAGTTTGATGTTTATAGAGCTGATAAGTGACAAAGAAACTGAGAAAACAGTTTAAATGTGGCGTTAACTGGTCCAGCTGGTTATATGACTACGTCTTTGGTAGTGCAGCATTTCAATAACATCATCTTCTTTATGACCTGGATCATTTTAACATGATTTTCAATGAGGCTGAACCAAACTGACAGATCAATACAGACTTTCCACGATCAAACAGCAGATGAGGAAAACATATTTGAAAATAAAACTACACCTGAATTGCTGTGTGTGCTTCAAATGTTACGGTGATTGATGTACAGATTCAAACCCTGACCAAGTCAACTATAACCCAGATTAATTTGTTCAAATGTAGTAAATATCCCAGGTAAGGTCAATAGATTGTATACAATACTCACTATGTTTCAGTCCCTTGTTCTGACAGATAACTATGAGCATGCATGAGACAGGGGAACAAAACACCCTTTTACTAGGAAGAGACCTGCAGTAAAACTGGACTCAAGAAGGTCAGTTCTCTGTCTAGACCATTTGAGTAAAATGTTTCACAACATTTATAGAAATCAGTTGTAAATAGCCCTTTGGTACTGTAGTTGTTTTGTCTCTTTACCAAACCAAGTCACTTTTTCTCAGAAAACTTCAGAAAATCTTGTCAACAGGTGAAAGAGGCCTTTATATATATATCTATTTCATAAGTTAGCGACTGAACTTTAGACAAAACAAGAAAAACCCACAGAAAATACCTAATTATATGGTAAAGCAGAAAATGTTTCATAAATTAAATAGTATTAATATAACTTTTTTGTCATCCAACAATACATCCAGACATCAGATTTTAAGGGAAAACACACACTTTTCAGTTTTATTTTCCCAGTGCCTCCAGCTTTCATGGTGCTCTGCCCTCGGGAGCTGCTGTCACCGCTGACACTGAGGCATTTGCCACCATCTCAAGCTCACTAATTGCAAAGAGGCTAAATTGCTCCTCAAGGGAGCCAATTTGATGACTGACCATGTGCAGAAAAAAGAAAAACTAAACAGAAAAACAGGAAAAGACAGCTCTCTAAAAACAAGATGCATTACTGTAGACAGTCATCGAACCCGGTTAGGGCCACAGAGCATCTATCTGCACAGCTTGATGAATTAATACTGGATTGGAGCTGTTTCAGTACTGACATTCCTGATGAACCATAAGGGGAGAACACAATTAAACAAAATCAAACAAACAAAAACATGAAATGCAGTTTGTAGCTGTTGGATGAATTCACTTGAAAGATGGAAATTTATTTTGATTGGATGGACAGTCAGATTTGGATGACTGTCTTCTTTCTACTTGAATTCAATACAAACTATGTCAGTCACAGCCCAATTTATAACTTAGCTTCCTGCCATTCATTACTGATGTTCTTTTTTTTTTTGTCAAACCTAAATATGCTGCTTTTTTTGTTTTTGTGCAGGCAGATTGTTGTTTTAAGATTAGTGCTCACTGACAACAGCAAAGACCAAATACTTTTAAATAATAAATGTTATTATTATATTTTAGTTGTTCAGTAAATAACTTTGTCCTTAAGGAGGCAGCACTGTGACAATCATAAATAGTAGTAGTAGTTTAGTTTATTTGTACACTATAACAAATAAACAAATATAAACACTTAGAAATGTCCAGTAGACTATGTCAGACAGGTCATGTGTTCCGATAGCTTCAAACATGTCTCTTTTTTTAACTGCACCTGATTCTTTGTTCTACATCCTGCTCTGCATTATAAAGAAAGTGATTTTGTAAAAGTAAGAGGGAATTTTACCTATTAGGGCATTCTTTAAAAAAAACATTTTTTATCTTGATACACATACAAAAGCAAAAGACAACAAAGAAATGAGCTCCATCTATCCACAAATGACCTAGTGATCTAAACCACAAGGTGCGATAAAGCTCATCTAGTCTCATTATCATTCAGGGAATTATTGTTTTTCAAAGGTTATTTTTTACTTTCTGCTCCAGGGTTCTATTCCAACTGTCTCAAAGACAAATCACAAGCTTTATCAAAGTACTTTGAATAGGACAAGATAAAAATAGGTGCAACTTGTGAAATCTCAGTTCAGCAAAAGAAACTTACAGATAACATGCTGTCTGTAAATATTGTTAGACTGTTTGAATAAAAGGTGTCAAAATGTGAAGAAACACAGAAAACAAAGAAAAAATAAAAAGAATGGAGAGGAATCAGGAAAAAAAATCCTGTTTAAAAGGTTAGAGATAAAATCGGTTTTATGTGCTTTACTTTTACCCAGATCAATGTTTGTTCAGATTAAAGTTTTCATTTCACTGCTGACTCTCATCTTTTCCATAAAACTTTTTTGGTCTTCTTGCCCTGAAATTTCATCTTCCACCCTGTGGTTCCCAATTTCTCTGGCATAAATATTGACAAGTTTTAAAGCTTTTTCTTTTTTTTTACTAACACCTCAATCTTAACCCTCAAAAAGAAAATCTATAGGTGTATAAAGTCTCAAAAGATACAAAAAAATGAGATAATTCCTCGCAACATTAACACACATACAAAACAGAAGCAAAAATAATTTCAATGAGTTATAGGATCGTTTAATTACTTTTCTGGCAGATATAATACAGACACAGACAGTCCAATCACCACAAAAGAACAAAAATGGAAAGACCAATTAAACAAAAAACACTGAAATCTACTTTGAATGGAACTTTTGAAGCACTTAATTGTTTATTTCTCTTTTTGTTTTCCCCTTATTGTGGTAACTGTTGTTTATGTTTCTTACCATCTCCCACTAGTTGCAGCAGAGCCAGATCTAGTGGTCGTTTCCAGCGAGAGTTCTTGTGCAGAGCGATGCCGTAGCCTGTTGTGGCAAATACCTTCCCGGAGCCGATTGTCATCACCTTTTGGAATAAAACACACACATAAATAAACATTTGTAAATGCCCCCTGCTGCTGTTACTCAGTGCAATTGCCTCATTTTAAATATTTACATCCCTCAAACTCCCAGAGCTGGAGACTGAGATTGTTCCAGAGGAGGTATTAATACAGATTCACATCAGCTGCAATAATTACTGCAGCAGCGGCTGTTGTATGAGGCTTCTGGGAGCTCATGCCTCCCACAGACTACATTACAAATGATCACTGAGCAAGATTTTTATTCTCGCTGTGAGAGCTGCATTAAGTACAGCCTTATAAATAAATCAACATCATCACTGTCCAGAAGTGACAATATCAACTAGCTATTGGCCCAGGGGATAAATAGAAATACATCAGATGTATTTGATTTATCAATAGCAGATTTGGCTGCTTGTTTGGCTCCCCACAAGAAGAGACATAACAAATGTGGGACTCTTATATTTTATGATCCTGGTTACAGAGCAAAAGAACCTCAACAATTGCAGTCTTTATGTATGAGTGTGTCACTGTGCAGAGCTCTGAAATGGCAGACCTATTTCATACCTTACAGCCCTCATCCTTCCTGGCCATATAGTTCAGCACCGCAGCATCATAAATGAAGGCATCTAGTTTTCTGCAGGGGAAAAATGAAGGAGGAAAATTACGTCCAAGAATTGGAAATCACTGCCCTGGAACTAAATGGCAATAAAGGAAGTGAACAAAATGACAAAAATGAAAGAAAAAAAAAAAAAACAGCACAATGACAACAACTGTACAAAAGAAAACTGATTTCAGAAAAGAGTTCCCTCTGCACAATATCTTGCAGCAATGCTCCTACAATAGCTACAAAAGAGCAGAATACAATGCTGCATGAGGGGAGGTGGGAATTTATGTAAAAGCACAGAATCTAGTTCAGCATGAAAAATGCTCATAGCGTTGCAATCTTGATCTGCAGCTACGGGGAAAAAAAAGAAAAGAAAAGAAGAAATTGTTCTATGAATGCACAGAAAAGTTGATCTAAACATCTGACTGTGTAAAACTGGGCTCTATCTGTTAGCACAGAGAATATTATGCATTGTTGGAAGTGAAAATTTAGATATATGTTTTTATTTATATGCACAGATATTTTTCCCTATCCAGCTTTTCTTTTTTTATTTTGATAAAGTTGCAGTTATTTCTAACTGAGGTATACTTGAACCTTCCCTAAGATTTGTTGCAGTGGGCTCAGGAAGCTGATAAAACTGTCGTAAACAACTGAATTCTCTCATTGTTCTACTTTAGAAAATACATAATTAAATACATAAAACTACACAGACAGATTCTGAAGATCAATTGATTTTAAAAAGGGCAAAGTATGCAACATGTATTCACCTGAGAAGTGAATTAAATTGTATAATAAAAGGTTACATTTAACAGCTCAGTTCAGGCTGATGATGTGCATCAGAGGAGAAGATGATAGATTTGTTGCTACACCTGCACTTCCACTTTGCATTCATTTAAAGTTCCACTCAGGGGTCTGCACACTACTAACCGCTGGTGCTGAAGGATGAGCACCTGAAAGGAGGAGAGTAGGTTCATAGGTTCACAGAGCATAGGGGGATGAGAAGTGTGACATGAAGGGAAAATGGGAGATGCTGAAGAGATGACTGGAGGGAGGAGAGAAGGAAGTAGGAAAGAACAGTTAGGATGTCCATCAGTGGCGAGCCAAGGCTTAATGAGGGAGGAGGGGAAAAAATTGGCAGATGAAAGTGGAAGGAACTGAGGAGAGACCAAGAAAAAAAGGAAGAGTAGCAGAAGAGGGGAAATAAAAAGGGAGAGATGGAGAAATGACAGCCAATTTGAACAGCAATCTTCATACTGTTTTCCCTGAATGGCACAAACTAACGTGTCCTTCATAAATATTATTATAATGGAAGTTAGAAAGAGAGATAAGGATGGTGAGATAAACAGTAGATAATGACAGCAGAGACACTGAAATGAGATAAGGGAAACTGATGTAAGAAGAAAAAGGAGGATGTGTAAGTATGATAAAAGAAATGTATCACTGGAGTTTTAATAAGACTGTTTGTCAAATCTGAAGCCACTTCTTGTCAGTTTGAACTGTGTGGATGTGTGTGCTTGTCACATTAATCATTTAAACCCTCCTCTGTACTGATGAAAATCACTTACTCTTCCTCCAAAACTCTCCAGCCACGCACTCACAGCTCAACCCTAATGAGCATGGGTATATTTTATAGTAAAAGCTTTGTGCTTACGTCCAACTGCACTGCAGTTTGTGAATGTATTATTTACAAGATGTTCATTTCTTTTGGTTGTTTGTTTACTCCCCACTTGTCCAATTTTGTGTTGTAGCAACCATTCTGATGAGAGGCTACAACTGTTAGCTGGAGCTCCTGAGGCAATGCAGATCAATGCGCTAACAGGTTGAGTCAGGCATAAAGGCGTCTGTAATGGAGCTGAGCATGGATGACAAGACTGCCTCAAGTAGAGATAAAAATTAAATATATACTCAAGACAAACAGTTAAAATGATGGCAGCTGTTAAAAACAAGTGCTATTGTCAAAATATACAGCGTGTGAATTACACAGAAACTCTGGCAGAAAGCTACAGTCACTATTCTTTTAACCTGAACATCTGGTTGTCAGGTGAAGTAAATCTTTAATTTCAAATACCGCATACAACACACAACAACCGGGCAATCTTTTTCTCCGGGCAGAGCAGGGATTCGAACCGGTTACCAGACGACCCGCTCTACCACCTGAGCCATGGCTGCCCCATAAAATATTATACACTGTATGTTGCTCTGCCAAACTTCATCTTTAGGTCAATGTTTTATACTCATCATTTAGCTTATAGAGCACACATAACACTTCTATCAAGTTTGTATAAAGTCAGATCAGGCAGAATAACTTTGTATTGATTTACAAACAACAAACATACCTAGCATATATTTGCTAGCAGCTGAACTGCCCATGTTTACTTTCTTTTTATTGATTTTATTGTCTGTTATAACACAGTAGCAAATTTTACACTAAAATAAGAAGGTGGACTGGAGTGTTGAACTGTTCCCCCTGATTAGTTCTGACCTTGTCCTTTGCTCACAGAGATTCTTTCCAATTGACTGAACCCTTTGATATTAGTTACTGTAGATGATGGGATCTTCAAAGTCTTTATAATTTTACATTGCATATTTATTTCTCAAATTGTTTCACAATTTTTAGTTACAGCATGTTGTAAACGGTGGACCTGGTAGCTCATATTTACATCTGGGAGGCTCTGCGTCTCTGAAATGATTTCAACCTCAGTCTGAGTCACTGAGCTGTTGCTAATTAATCTAAGTCGTACTTTTAAAACCTCTTGCTCCATCTGTTCCAACTTTTTGGAAACGAGCTATCAAATTCACAAAATCTCAATTTTAGCATTTGATTTGTTGTTTGTCCTTTACTGGTAATACTATATGGGTTTATGACCATTGCAAATGATCACATTGTGCTTTTAATTACAGTTTAGCCAACAACCCAACTTTTTGGGGGAATTGGGATTGTAAATTTTAAAAGTTTCCTCATTAAATATCACAGGCAAATACTGCATTTTACTGTTCTTATCATTTTAAATTAATGTGTATTTATCTGACTCTGACTGAGAACTTACAGTAATCTAAAAAAGTCTGAACACACCTGCTTTTTATTCATTTAACTAGTTTTTTAAACAAATCTCAGCTATTTGATTAGTGAACAATTGTGAATACGTATTTCTTCGCAAACTGTTGAGTTAAATCACCCACTCAGGATGTGAGATATTTTTCTAAACTGATGCATAACTCAAGGTTGTTTCAGAAAATAATTTATTTCAATGTTTTAAAAAACTAAAGCAGGATTGAGTAGTGTTGGGATAGTTCAAAACAATATTTAGCACAATTTTATGTTTTAAATCACAATTCTACTTGTTCCTTTGATTGACAGGTAAGCTGTCCAGGATGTAACCCGACCTCTCGCCCAGTGAATGCTGGATATAAACACCAGCAACCCAGCACAGTAAAACAAGTGGGTTTAGAAAACTGATGGTTGGAATTATTTTCCTTCTGATAACAGTCTCCCTGTTTCTTGATCATTTTCATATTACTAACCCAGTTTTAAGGTTGTCAATGGCCTCCTCCACGCCTTTCTGGTTGTTGCGTATCATATACTGGTGCATGTTGGGATAGTTGGAGCGGATGTTCTCTTCAGTGCTGCCATTCGGCACTGTACCAAAGCGCAGTGGTGGGTACTGCTCTGTCGGCTGCTGAAACTGCATGAGAAGAACAGGTGGGCAGAGATTAAAGTGACAGACGGAAAAAGCGAAGTTAAAAAGGAAGCTGCTGAAAAAAATAAAAAAGGAGAGAAGCTGATCTCTTTTGCAGGAAGAAGTACTACAGAGGTTCAAAGTCTTCAGTTTCAAAGAAATAACTCAACGCTACAGTTTTCTAAAGAGCTTAAGAGGAGGGTGTTCAAACAAATAAGGTTTTTTTTAAGTGTTTTAGAAGAAACTGAAACTGCACTGAAAAAGATTAAACTGCAGAGAAGGAAAGGTGTCATCTAACAAGGTTCTTTTAAAGATGGATGTAAAATATCTAAATATCAAATTTTCAATCCATAAATAAAGGAACACATGATTGAGATTAGTTTGTCATTTTAGGTTGTGACAAAATTTTGAGTTGTTGAGTACTTTTTCTTCCCATCAGCTTTCCCATCCATCTCAGATCTTACCTTCTTATCTGATAATCCTGACACTGTGTCGATATACTCCTCCTGGATCATGAAGGCAGCCAGGTTGGCAGTATAAGAAGCCAAGAAGATGACAGCAAAGAAGGCCCAGACCAGCACCTGGAGGAGGGGAATGCAGTAGAGTAAGATCAATGACAGTTGAAGATGACAGGAGTGGAAAGTTTTTTTTGTTGTTTTTTTTTTAAGATTCCGGTGGCAATTTCCATTTCTAAACGCACAGCTGAAGGTCTAACTTGCCTCAAGAATCATTTGTCACTGAGGCTCCTTTAGCCACAAAAAATATCATAGAAACTTTGACATATCCTTTAAACTTGTAGTTACAAAAAATGAGAGCGTAACATGCTTTTTCTCACAGACCCATTATTATTTAAAGCTAAAATATAGCAGGTACAGCATAGTATTTAGAAGATCCATTTCAAATTATAATTATTTATTGTTTGTTTGTGAAATTTGTGACACTTATCTGACAGCTTTAGTTAGGAGTTACTTAACAATGTGCCCAAATGTTCGCTAAATGATTTTACATTGAAGATTCATAGTATCTGTTTAACTTCTAAGATACAGAATCCCCACCTCCCTCACTTAAAAAAGGGAAAGTGTAAGATACCTGGCTGATAAACAAATTCTCACACATTTTTTGTAATAGCATTTGGCCCCAGATGACGCTCAATGGGATCCCTCAGGGAGTATAAAAACAAAACACAAAGCCAAAGCCCTTGACAATGAAAGCAGATGGCACGGATTAGCTTGAAGCTTTTTTGATGGCTATTTGCCACATATTTCTTTCCATTATACTCTAGTAGTTTTTTTTTCCAAATATATTTATTTTAATTTAAATGCAGCAGTGATCTAGATAAACTGTTTGGATCAGTGGTGCATTCTCAGCTCTGAAAACTAAAGCATTAAAAATGTTCTAACAATGAATCTCTATTGAGTTTTACTACCTTTGGATGGTTATAGCCTATAGAAGGATTTCTTTTTTAATATTTAATTTAAGTAATAAATGGTTCTGAATTATTTATAGTATCTGGGACATTTGATGATTAGCTTGAATAAGTTAAGAATCTGAAATTTGTAGATAAAATGCATTTAAAAAGTGTACCTTCAGAACATTTATCCAGTATGTCTATATAACCTCTAAACATATATGAAAAGAAATGTTGCAGATACAACAACAATCTTTCCAAAGCATTGAAACAAGACCCGGGTCTCATAAAATATTAAATTTATTACATTTAATGTAAAACATCAGGATAATAAATCATAACTTGCAGCAAATTTTCATTTCAGAAAACCAAATGTGTTTGGACGTTAAGAGCTGAAATTATTTTCTTTACTTATCTACCCCCACTTTGTGAAGCCCATTAGCTAATGAACTCTTGAAATGATCAGGATCATCATGAAAAACACTTGGACTGTCCTTTAAACACAGAAAAACTGACTTACAGGTTCTGTAGCTGTAATCAGCAACAGAGGTTATTAGTCTTTTAAATGTCCTAAACATTCAATTTTCTTGTGCTGTTACCTGTAATTAGATATTTCATGTATAAAAAGAAAAACACCTTTGTTGTCTGCAGGAGAGTGGGCTGAACGTCCAGCCTCACATCTTAAGTGTGCAGACTCTGATTCTAAAAATACAAGGCAGCTCCTGTAAATCTCACACCTTCACTCTCCAACAACAGAAGAAGGTGAAGATGTCTGGTCTAGCTTTTTATATAGGTTGTATATGTACTGTTAAAAATTTACTTTGAACTCATCAACAGGTGAGAACAGTCATCCACAAATAAATTAATCCAATCAAGCGAATTTAAACACTTAAGTCAAAATGTTCAAGTTTTTACCATAATCTTGCTGGTGGTTCCTCTGGGATTTTCTACAGGCACAGAATTGTTAAAGACCAGCGCCCACAGCAGCCAAACGGACTTCCCAATGGTGAACTTTGATCCACCTGACTCTGTGAGTGAAAGAGTCCAAAAGAGTTAAAGAAGTGCAGTTTTCAGGAAATGACAAACAGCTTTTGTGCTGCAGCAGAAAGTAGGGAAACGGCTTAACTCTAGGATTTGACTCAAGCTCCTCTTTATTGTTTACAAAGTTAGAATTATTTTGGGTGTGAATAATACAGATTAATGGATGAGACTAATAACAAAACAAAAGAACAACTTACAACTGATTTAATGTTGGGACATTTAACAGTGGGATCCAGCTTTGGGAAGGCTGGGACACAAAAACTCATCTGATATTCAGAGATCAACACACCACCTACTCAGTTAAATTCATCTTGTGTACGTTTATTAGAAAGTAATGTCTAACATGTTGAATGATTAGGTTACATGATCGCAGCTGAACAGAAGAACAACCAGTAAAATGTTTGAGTAAATGATGAACTGACAAATGTCAAAATCAACCACCATCCTATTGTCTGCATTTGCTTCATTAAGTATGAATAAGCTTTATTGTTAGGGAATTGCTTTAACTAGTGGATACATAATAATAATAATAATAATAAATTAATAAAGTTAAAAAAAGATGAAAAAGTGGGATGCTTTGCATAATTTCAACAAATGCCCTCCTCAAATCAGCCCCCCTTTGCTTACATAACTGACAAATTGACATGTTGGTAATAATGTTGTGAAATGAGCAGTGGCGGTGGGTTGATTGGCATGCTGATGTTGGAGTGACTCTGTCTCTTACTCTTAGCGCTCTGCAGACTGCGGTTGTATCCCACGGGGCTGAAAAACTCAAAGATGAAGACGGTGACAGCCACCACTGACAGGCACATCACAAACATCATCACCCACACTGCTGGGCTGTAGGGCTCTGTAAACCACACAAGCACATGCATGAAAACATCACAAAGTTTCAGAAATCTGCCTGTCATCTGCAGAATACCGCTTTAATAAAAAGGAGTTTGTGTCTTAATAATGAACCGTAGTCAAAGAAAGGACACAAAATTTGTGAAGTTGTTTTTGAAAAATGTCCTAACTGCTTAACTGCATTCTGAAATGTTTTTACCAAAAACTGGAATTCAGTATTTCCTTTTTTTTTTTACGCATACTTGAAGAAATATCTCTGTTTTTGTAGACAAAATTTCTCTTTGTCCTTCTGTGTCTTATTTGATGCCCAGTTGTAGGGGCGACAGCTCCAGCAGGTATCCCCAGATGACCCCCCCTGCCCAGCTATCTTTTCCAGCCTTGGAGAACTGCAAGGGCTCTGAGGTGTTCCTAAACCACCCATGGATATAATCTCTCCAGTAAATCCTGGGTCTGCCCTGAGGCGTCGTCTCATTAGGATTATGTCTGACACACATTCCTAATAAGGCTTCCAAAAAGTATCCTTAAAAATGCTGAGATAACCTCGACTGGCTCTTTTAAGTGAACACAAGCAGCAACTGGCTCAGCTGTTTGTGAGGTGGTCTAACTGGGATATTTATACTGAGAAGGGACATTAAAAATAAACTTGACTGGTGGGGTAGATGGAACCTGGAATATTAAAAAAGTGTGATCTTATTTACAGGAAATTTATACAACAACCAAACTCCAAGCAGCTGATAGTTGAGCTTCCTTTAATTCAAGTTAGTGGTGCAATGCCCGTCATCCCTTTAGCCTTCTTACCATGTGTCATCAGGTTATAAACAGTGGGACTGAATCATATGAAGAGGGAAAAATACTTGAACCTGAAGAAAGTGCAACATGAAGGATCTTAGTTTCTGTGAGAGGCTCTTTGTTGGTTCTGAGAAGTTTTTCTCAGCTCACATCTACCATTAACACAACTTTCTTGCAATGATAAAGGTAAAATGTCCTTACAATAAAAGGGGCTTAATGGCTGTGTTTCCAAAAATCAATAGTCTATGAGTTTATAGTAAGGCAGTTTACAGAAAATACTGTAGATTTTAATCATTCCAATAATAAATTTGTTTCAAAACCTGATAATCAAATTGGGACAGAAAGTAAGGAATTGTTTTATAATTTATATTATGTGCATTATTTACATTATGTGCATAAATAAATCATTTATTTTTTGTGTACAGTCTTTACAACTTTAAACAGCAGAAACCTTAGCTAATTTTAGCATCTTATCATTTCTGTCTAAATAACTGGATGTCAATCTAAGTGGTGATGGAGGAAACAAGTAGAAACTTTGGAGATTTTCCAGATTAGTGAGGGTTTTGTTGCAAAGACTAACAATGACAGCACTGGCAGCTGTTCTGGTAATGAAAGTACACGGGAGAGTTGGGCAGAGCCGCTGGGTTGACTCATCAACACCTTCATCTCTTTGTGTTGCATCCAGGAGAAGGTGCTAAATCAAACTCGACTGTGCGCAGGCATACCAAAGAGCTACAAGCACTGTTTACATATGAGGCTTTTAGCTGAAGCTTCCCTGCAGAGATCTACAGTGAGGCAGCAGGTGGAGATGCTCAAGATTCATCCATTAAACTTACTGCCAGGCAGGTCTAATATGCTTTTAAGGCTGCATGAGCTGCCAGAATGTGTGTCATGAGAACTGATGCACTGCTTTTTATCTAAAGATTGTTCATACCACAGGAACAGAAACCTGTTGCATTTTCTCACAAGTCATTCTATAACATTATGTAATTGGGGGATCATTTATTTGCATTATTGGCAACAAACAACAACAAAAAAAACAACTAATCTTAGACTTTTTTATTCAAAAATTAAAAAAATAATTTAGCATTTACACTATGAGTTTAACTGAAGGCTAATCGGCCTCTCAGGGGATATTTATTTAACACATTTTCTAACACACAAGAACAAGGAAATCGATTCACTTGTTTTAATAGTTCTAGATTTCAGTTGTTTCAAGAAACAAAGAATTTTCTTTCTTATTCACAGCATGATTTCTTTGTGCTGTTTTTAATCCAGTCACGTGTTGTATACGTATACCTGTGGATAAATCAAAATGGTCTTGGCAGAAGAAGTGTGTAAATAATTACACAGTGCCCTGCAAACACTCAAGGTTGCAGGTGATTTATTTTCTTATGCTCTGGTGGGTGAGCTGAAAAAACATACAATCCTTTGTCATTTTTAAAACGAATGTAGCCTTGAGTTAATATGTAAGAAGTTTTATTGTTTTATTTCCCAGTCACAATTTTCTTCTGCAAGTAGAAAAGTTTGGTTGCACACAATAGTTAGGGGACAAAATTATATTTTCCTGAGTTCTTATTAAAACAGGGAAAGTCATTTGAAGACAAATACTTCTTTTCAAACATCTACTTTGTAATGTTCACGCATGGAATCTGCAGGTACAACCTCAGTCTGGTACGGGTGGCACTGAGGCACATGTGGTTCGAGATGGGGTTAATGAGGTTTATGTGTCCTACCTCAAGGGCAATTTAGGATCAGTTGCTAAATAAAGTGACAGCATTATGTATTTGCTTAGCATGCCAGCATGTTCCCAGCAGGCTTTGAGGGATTTAAGCAGATGACTGTCATCCTCCGAGCCCAAACAGTAACAATACTTACTGGAGTCATAAATAAAAGGTCATAATTTAAACTTGATGAAAGTTTACACAAACTAAGCCCTTAAAACCCAAATGAACCCCTTTCCCACCCCGCTGCTCAAAAAATAAAACAAAAGACAAAAATCAAGACAACTGCATGCAAAAAAATAAAAAAATCATCTTTACACATAATCTTTAATGAGTCAAATTACAAAAGTGCTCTTTTTATTTGCATGCTTTTTGACTTGTATTGTCATCTCTGTCTATAAAAGAAAAGCGAAATCATATGTCTCAAAGTTGTTACAAAAACAGTGATTTTATTCATTTTTTCTATTTGTTTTGCATAGACAATTCATCTGAAATACTTTTGGATTCCCTCAGATAAATTAAGATTCAATTTTGGAAAATCATTACAGCCCATTTTGACAGATAACATCAAAATAGCTTCTGTGTCGTTATTGATTCTTACTGAACCTCCATTTGAATAAAGAAAAAGTCTTAATCAGAAAATTAATCAAGTCAAAGCAAATGAAAGATGAAAACTTTACAATAAATATTAAATGGAAATGATAAGTGGAAACTGTTCCTTAAAACAATTTGGTTTTTATCAAAATCTAACAAATGAAGATAATATGTGTTAAAAATGGTGGCAAGCATGTTTTTTATTCAGAAAAATTTCCAGGAATAATTTTTGGCATCCATTTTTCTTTTACATTTGAGTCCATGCGGCTAATTAAATCGTACTGTATATAAAATACTTTCCTCACTATTATTTTCAAAAAGCCTTTCCCACGTTACCCGACTCATTTTTCTTCCTCCTCCACAAGTCAGCTCCTTCAAGCTGCACTTTTTCTTCTTACACATGATTGATTCTTTCACTGCTGACCTCGCGATGTGTTTCTATTTGCTCTTAACTTTTTCTGGCCTTGCTTACCGCTTTTATTTTTTGCCAGCACCTCATATATTCACAAAATACATTCACAAGTATCTGCACAAGGCAAAACTCGGAGTTCCTGTCAGCCCCGTGACCCCGAAAAAAGAAGTTGAAAAAAGCCTCGGGAGCCCTACGCTTCCTTCCAGCCATGACATGTTTCAGATTGTCTTCCAAATCTCTACTGACAGATAGATAGGTGTACTCCTGCACCTCACAACATATGAGTTAAGGTGCTCAAAAGCATGAATGAAACAGATGAGGTCCATTAGGAGATAAGTTGACTCTTGGTGAGAACCTGATTTAAACCTGACTTTTATAGAGGGAAGTGTTAGTAAAATACCAAAACTAAAAAAAAAATTTTTTTTTTAAATCAATAGGTTTTTTATTGCTTACTGACTTTAGGGCTGAATAAGTTGTTTGGGCTTCAGTAGCCAACAAACTCACAACTCAGTGCTGTTCAATACAATTATAAAAAACACACAACAATCATCTTTTTTTTTTTATTACATGGACATTTATTGAAACTCTATAAGATATAGGAAATTAGATTAAAGTTATGTAGCTTTATCCTAATTATGTAAAGTCCTCAGATATCCAAGATTCGTGTAGATCTTTGTTTTACAGTTTAAAAGAACACTCATTGCTTCTGCAGCACAATGTGCAAATGTATTCACACAAACAGTTTTAAGCACAGACGGAAGGTTTTAAAAGTAATCGCCTGAGACGCTGCTCTGTGTTAACAAGTCGTTCTTGCTACAGGGAATGGACTCATCTGGACTTTGCAATGCACACACACTCACATGAAACGACACACTGTGAAGCTTGTCAACCAGCTGCTGTGCATATTAAAACAACTGAGGACATTTAAAGCAACTCATTTTTTCTTTTTATTCAACCGTTTGCTCTTATTTTCTGTGTTTCACCAGCATTGTGTTAAGGCTGTTTCTTTCTGTGCATGTTACATCATCTTTCTTCCAATAAAGGATTTCTTTATCTGTCTCTCATTCAGGGGTATTCTTTCTGTGTGCCTCTTGCTCTCCTTCTTTCATCTCTCCATCTTTTATGATTGAATATGTATGGAATTACTCTGAAAAGATTTGTTACTCAAGAGGTGTTATCTTAAAAGGGGTCAGCTCTTTTGAGTGCAGTGAGAATCGTATTCCAAGTTGGCAGTGGCAGCTTTATTTTGAGAAACAATGCAAGGAATTAAACTTATTGAGAGGGAGACAAAAGCTTGTCAGAAGTAAAGGCATAATTGAGAAATTAGTCCCAGCAGCAGACTGTAAAGTATTATGAAAAATGTCACAGCTGGTCTTGCACATCTACTCATTTAAACACACCTTAGATCAAGAGAGAAGAAAATAAACAGTGACATTGAATAAAAAATTGTCTTTATGGAGTATGTTTTAATACATACATGCAAAGCTTCAAGTTTAGGATGGAACTGACTATAAATATCTGACTATATTAATTTACAGTATATCATCAGTGTCAGATTTGCAGATCATCATACCACAACATTTGTTTTTATTTATGATTTATAATCTATTTTAAAGAAGAATCATAGACACACAGATACCAAACATTTCCTGTTTCTTTGTAATGACAGTAATTTCTGAATAAGGTAAAAGAGAACTCATAACTACAGCTTACCCAGGAAAGCAGAAGGTGACACTGTTCCATTACTGCGAGAAACCATCACACTGATGCCGGTCTCCACGAACGGAACAGAGAACTCGACCACTGCTGACCTCTCTTCGTTAATGGTGAGCGAGCCTATAGCCATGTCGGCCCTGTTGGATACCACCTGGAAAAAAAAATAAAAATCAACAAAAAAAAAAACTCCTGATTTTTTAGGTTTTTTTAAAAACAAAATGAAGTTCCTTGTTGTGCTTCGATCAGCAAACTCAAAAGACTTCTAATAAATGTTAGGTTTCAGTCTTCATTCATACAGTAGCCTTTGTCAGTGAATTGATAGGACATTTCCAAGATGAGGATTTATTTTTTTTTGCTAATACTTTCAACATGAATCTGTGCTATCTTCCTTCTCGAAGCTCCTCTGGCTGCAGTAATTGTAGCGCAGGTGGTCAGCAGGTGAAGAAATGAGGGAATTCACAGCTCAGTCATGTTTCACCTGGCAGGAGACAGAGGCTACACGGCAGCAACAGAGGGACTATGAAGGTTAAAGGAGCTGGATGCTGACCAGAAGTTCATTACTGAGCTACAACTTGGCACAAAGAGACTATGTGACAGAATAAAGGTGCAGCAGTTTCAGAGCAGACACAACTGATATCCTTTTAACCATGATCTTAAAACCCTTAAACTTTCCTTTGTTGTTTTCTGTCAGCATCTTCAGAACATTCGGAAGTTTACTTTTCTTTCTTTCTGCACTGTTCTAGAAGAACTACAAGTTTATAATACCAAAAAACAATCGTCTGCTCCAAAACAATCAAATACAAACTGTCAAATAAACCAGTGTATTAAAGTGCCACTTCATCTGCACATCAAATATATCTAAAAATAACTCATCATTGACATTTGCACTTGCTTTTTAATTCGTTTTCTTTAAATCTTTTTTTCAATATTTTATCAGTCTTCTTTGATTAAATAAAGTCTAACTGTAGAGCTTAATGTTAGCACAGATGAAATAAAACTAAATCCAGTGTTTTATGACCTTTAACGTGCATAAGCTTGAGCAAATAAGAACACAACAAGTTTAAGTACTGTGCATTTGTTTGCTGAAGTTCCAAAGTGTGATCTTTAGTACTGTTTTTGTGTGTATGTGTTGATCAACATGAGAGATGGACACGGCAATCAGCTTCTAGAAATAACTGCTAAGAGAAACCGTTCAAACTTCACTCTGACAAAAATCAATAGCTTGCTTCTGGAACCCCTGGAGAAGCTTTAAAGAAAATTACTACCAACATCTGATGACACACAGGTTTCACACTTCTGATAACATTTCATGAACTGTCTCTCTGCCTGTCAAGATCAATTAAGCTGTATTTTTTATTTCATGTAATTTTACTCTGCCGACCATTTCAGATAACTGAATACAGCAACACCTGTCACACTTCAGCTCAGGAAGTGCTTCATTGCTGTGAAGATATCATACTGGGAACAAAAAAAAATATTCTAACAAGATTCTTTTGCAGTGAAGGGGGGAAATGTTAGAAATTAATGAATGATTGGAACTTGTTAAAAGAATTTTCAGAGTAATGGAAAGCAAAACTAACTATTACAAGTACAGACAGTGAAGTCTGGACTGATTTAAACATGGCTCTACAATGATTATTTGTATACTCTTTATAAATGTTTGCCAAGGGATCAGATGTAATGAGCTGCCCTTGAGCACATGTGTTTGTCTGACACTGTAATTAAGAAACTTAATGAGTCACTGGGAGAAGCTGGACAACATGGGCAGATGGGGATATAAAGAGAAAGGAAGAGAACCCACCTGTATCTCTGACACCATACTGAGAGAGAAACCAACAGCCACATGAGCAATAACAATCCAAACATGATTATACTTAAATATAATTTTGATGTGGTTTCATAAAATATACAGGCTTTACCTACATTTCTGACATTTAAAGTTTCCTTTTGGAAGAATTTGGCAAGTAATAATAAACAAATGGCCATCAAATATATATATATATTTTTTTTCACCAATGAGAGCATTCCATCTGACATAGGGAGAATTAAAACAGGTGCAGGAGTCTATTGCAGTACAGCTAAGAGCAAATGCAGTGCATTTCTATCTACAATAGAGTATTTTATCACAGCCCACCTAAGTGAAAGAATTGCTGCTGACTGCTTGAAAAAAAAAAAAGTCTCTTCGTAGGGCCACATGTGTGGGAAAAATACATAAATTAAGAAATTCAACAAATAGCCTATACCAGAATTATGACTAAACAAAAATGCTCCAACCCTGCCAAAATACTGTATATACTGTATATATTTAAGCAAATTGTGTTGGTGACTCCTGGTAATATTCTATAGTTAGCTGACACCTGCCAAATGATCTGTTGGACCTTAAAGGATAAACATAAACATATGGTGGAATCCAGAAAGTTGCTCGATGAGCATCAGCTGCTTGTAGGTGTCCATACGAAGAAGCGAGGTTCAACCAAAAAATGGCTATTTAATCATGAAAATGATGTGAAAGTCTGAGAGCTCTGAATCATATAGACACAAATTCTGGTGCTGTGTTTAAGATTATGTGCTGCTGATTCTTGTCCAAAAATAAAGTCAACATAGCATGTCCAGTTTTTTTGCATAAATGTTTAGATGTCTTTGAATTGTTGACACAGTAGTCAGATTTTTTGGTGGATTTGAATGACTGTAATTCTTTTTACCTTTTAAAAGCTTTGATTTATAATCCTCTCTAGCTATAGAAAGAGTAGTATATATATATATATATATATATATATATATATATATATATATATATATATATATGTATTCTTAGTGGCAGAGGAATAAGATTAGAGCAGACCTACCCAGAGTAGGAGGCATCACACAACACCAGTGTCCCATGGAAGATATAAAAACTGACCACTGGAACACACGGCATGATATACTGCATGCCACGCTTTGTAACCAGTGACCAAACATTATATTACAATACATTGATAATGACACAGCGGGTTATACTGTCTTATTTTTTGATAAATAATACAAAAATACTTAAGACCAGAAATGTTTTCAGAATAATTGTGAGGTATTTTACAATTTATTTGCATCATATTTAAATAACATTAGGAGCCTCACCTCTCCAACCATGCCGTTCCATTCCCCATTAATGTTCTTCCCATGCCTGCCATTTGTCACCAGGTAAAGGTCATAGGTGAAGCCTACAATCTTAGCCAGACGCTTCAGGACGTCAATGCAAAACCCTTTACAGCAGTGCTTCATCGGTCCGGCACCATCGATAACCAGACTGAAGAGGTAAAAAGACAAAGACACAATATTAGAGAAAAGAACAACTTTGCAGTTTAATTTTTTTGTATATGTATATAATTTTTGTCTCAGAGAGTAAAAAAGGGAATAGACAAGAAAATAAATGGAGAAAATGAAAGGGAACAAAAAGGGTGGCAAAGCTGGTGAGTGTGAATTATTGGAGGAAGGTTGTTAGTGGATCAATTCTGACATGTTGTCAATGTGTTCAATTGCACAGATAGCTCAAAAGAAGAAAATAAAGCTATGCATGGATCAAATGAAAAAAAGTACAAATACTCATCACCCAAAATATTTCAGCAAAAACATTGAAATTACCCCTCGGTCTTTGAACAGCAGCATCATGAGCTACACATACTTAAAATCAAGAACAGTTTGATGACCATCAGTCAAGTGCCTGCAGTGGCCTCCATCAGCTCTTTATAGCAGGAGTGCAATTGATGGCCTCTCAGACACTTAGCCATTACAATCTCTTGGCTACGTTACCTAGCAACCCAGCCTGAACCCCTGGGAAACTGTTTTTATTACATGTTGCGAAACAATTGAAATTAAGAACAAAACCATTTGAACACAGTCTTGTAGTTGTAAAAATATGTGAAAAAAAATAACTCTAGCAGATAGCAAAACAAATATTAAGCAGATTGGTTCACAAACTGGCATGAAGCTATTTTAGTCACCATTTACTTTATGGACTATTTTATAGTATTATATAATTATTAAATACTATAAAAGAATAGAAACAAATAAAAATCTTTTTTTGGGGAGAAAGCCTGGAGTTATAGCATGCTAATGAAAATAGAGATTTCTTTTAGCAATGAGTAATAGCTGAGAATTGGAAAGAGGCTTATTGAATAGGGGCCCAAAACACACACACAAACACACACATGCACACTTAGTGTCTGTCCTTGTTCTACCCTTTTGTCATTTAGACTGTGTAAATGTGCTCAAAGGAAAACCAAGTGATGCAAGGTGATCACAAATGAAGGGGTTGAACCACCTGAAGGCAACATCGTAAGACAGATATAAATACTTTGGAATCCCATAGAATTTGTGGATTTCAGTGGGTAGTATATACATTTTTTCATTTACTGTATTTTTGAAAATGATTTTCAATTTTCTATTAACACAGTTATTAGAAAACTCAGCATATTAAAATATATATTTTTACTACTACATGAAAAACCTTGATTAGAATATCTCAGCGTATATTAAGATGGTAAAATCTGTCATCTTTACTTCCTTTCCTCTGATTAAAGATGCAATAGAAAGTTAATTTTCATTTTACTGTCTGAATTTTTATATTTCATCTCAGTCAATACTTATTTTATGATACTACCTAGAGTTAATTGGCATGCGGCAGGGTACTGAATCCCGAATGCATGAACCAGTGCCTGGATCAGCGGGCTCCACGATGACAAAGGGTCGTTCCTCCAGGGTGACCACTCTGAGGTGCTGAGAGTCATCCAAGGGCTTCAAGAAGGAGCCGTAACGAGACCAGGGATGGTAACGAAGGCGGAGGTGTCCATTTTCCCACCAACCAACCTGAACAAAAGAAGTAAAATAAATGAGAACCTTCTCAAATCTTCAGCAACAGAAGCTAATTAATTATTAAAAATAAAATTGTTGTTAGCAATTTCCTAACTGTATGTTTCAATACTGAATCAATTCCAAGTTGACATCTGAAAATTTTGGCTGAACTTATTTACTGTGTGGTACTCCTGCTTTTTTCTACACAACAATAACAAAGAGTCTTGTTTTTCTAAAGGAGAGGTCAGTCCCCAAAATATGCTGTGGATGCAAATGTATTTTATGGACAAATCATCAAACTACACATTCATTTAGAGGTAGATTCTCTAACATGTCCACAATTTTAATTTGTTTAGATGTTTTATCAAGTTAACACATTAAAGTGATTTTTACACTCACATAGTTACACTCACTCTGCCTGCTTTCATTATGTTTTTGCCCTACTTTCTTTCTGGTGCATAATAATGACAGGATCCAGCAATATTATAATGCATAATAATTAGCTTTTTTGAGCTCCTATGTCTTTCAAGTCCTAACTTTTGCCTTTCTGTGCTGTGATTTTCTTATTTTACTATTTTGAATACATCATAGATAAGTGGAGTATGCATACACACAAACTGCTCAAAGAGGAACTTGCACACAGCAGGAAAAAATAAATCAGAGTAAAATATTTAGCCTTTCAATGTCTGTCTTCTCACTTGTTTTCCTTAGGTGCACTCATGCATTTATATTATGGTCAAGTCTTTGATATGCAAGCTTTTTGAATCAGCACTCTGAAGACAAAGAGAATGACTACTTGTGCAGTCACAGCTTTTAAAGTGTTATCAGTCTTCAGCAAAAGCTTTGTGCTTTTCTTTTTCTTCATGGTAGATATAATGTCCAAGTTTCCTTTTGTTACATGGTGGCATTGCCAATCTGAATAAATGCCTGTACATTGCTAAAAACCTTTTTTTTAAGGTTGCAACACTTAATTCTAGTTCAGTAGGAGATAGATTGGATGGTGCAAACAAGAAATTGTTCCAACCAAAGAATACTGCTGCAACTCATTTTTCATAGTCACCGGGTATGCATTCATCCACGTGAGTCCTGCCACCAGTGGATTTATTACTTTCAATTGTTTTCCACTTCATCTTCACCCTGATGGTGAACTGCATGGTCTTGCAAAAAAGGAGTAAATTGGGCCTAAGTAAAATAAAAAGTAAAATCCAGGAATCAAAGCAAAATGGAATTCAGAACTGTTAAATAAATGCATTGTTTCTAAAAAAGTTACAACTTACAGGCATTACAGTCGGGTTTAGAGCCAAGAAAAAAATCCAATATTTAATTTTGTAAATAAGTAAACAATTAAAAGTTTATAAAGGGCTTTTTGTGATAAACATTCACAAAGTGCTTCACATTAGTATGATATAATTTAGAATAAGAGGGTATAGAATAGATGCATACATGTTAACTGAGGTTAGTTTACACTGCAGGCAAAAATTGTTCAAATCTGATTTTTTGCTGCTGAAGGAGGCAGAATTAGATTTTCCTCCACAAACACAGAGAGCTGCTAATAACTTCATGCCTTCTTCCGTTGTGTCTTGTTCCATGTGAGGTATGCCTCCTCTGCTTACTTTAGTTTTTAGTTTCTTGGTGCTGCTCAGGTACAGATTTGTTTTGTCAGCTCCTAGTATTTAGTTTATCAGTATTTAGCATTCTTTGTCTTGCTGTTATTTCTCATCATCTTTATCTTATTTATTTAGTTATTTTATCACAGTAGCATTTTTTAGCATTGGTTGATCAGGTTTTCTTTGTGCTTCCGTTTCACTGCCACATTCAGGTCACCACTCCAACAATTAACTTCAACAATGGAAGTTGATGAATTATTATTACTGTTTTTAAAAGATGCTTGTCAAATGTAGTCTATATTAACACCACTTGGCATGAATCTTTTGGCTTGCATATGACATTAAAGATTGGTTGAATGTCTGTGATAATTAGTTCAAGAATTAAAAGCAAGGTGACATGGTGGTTAAATTAATTCCCTATTAATAAAGTTTCTTGCAGTAACAGCCCAGTTTTTAATGTTATTTCTGAAATAATATAAAAATCTGAGGTTTTTAGCAGGTTTATTTTGAATTGACTATTTTTTTGGGTGGGAATTTAGACCATAATCTCTAAAATCTGTTTTTGTGTGAACTGCAGTCTGAATTGATTATCAGCACATTGCAGGGGCACAGTGATTTTTTTTCTTTGCAGTTGAAAACCCTCAAACCACCTTCAAAACTACAAACATTGAATTTTGCTCTTGGTGGATTAGGGGGTCTAGATATCTTGTTGCAATTGATTTCAAGACTGTTGGATTTCTTGTTTTCACACATAAACTAAATACACAGAATTACATGTTCAAAGTTAAGGTGATAAATGGTTATTTGACAACAAATACCATAAATTAAAGAACCAAAATCCACTTTTCTTGTTCAGTATGACATAGGTCATACATGCATGCATACCTTCTCAGCAGAACTTTTTACAGAGAAATAGGCATACTATTTGGATGTCAGCATATCATAGGAACACAGACAAATGCAGTTCTATGCACGGAGAGCTTAATTTCATAACATTTTTTAAGGTGGTCTTGATCAATGAACTTTCAGACTTTCTGACTTCCTCCATTGAGTGTTTTTCGTCAGATTTCTGCAGCTTTTTTTCTCACAATTGCTGGTACCAGACAAGGACATCATACTACATACTGCACAGTGTGTGTTTAGAAAAGAGAAAAGTGGACAGGAGGAGGACAAAAATATTCAAATTTTTTTAATAGTGCTGTTCATTAATGCATGACCCATTTGTGTCCAAGCCAAACACACTATTTGCTGGTAGGGAGCTGAACTACTCCATGCTCCACATGAATAAAGAGCAATAAGCAATATATATTTTTTAACCTGTTTTGTTTGGCAGCTTCTGCATTCAGAATGGTGATCTGAATTCACTGTTGTCCCCGACAAATTCACTTTTCCAAAATGAGCTCTAATAATCCTACAAGATGCTCATCATGGTTATTTCAGCTTCATCAAGACATGCATTTCTGCTTTGCATTCAGGATTCATTTGTAATTGTATCTATAGTCTTAAATATCTAAGTGTTCATCCAAGGGATGTTTATCTAGCTCACAATTTTTGTTATAAGTTATGAAGAAAACATCCTAATAAAAGCTGTGACCTTTACTTTAAAGATATACAGCTTGAGCTGCTGATTTTGGTTTGTACAGTATGCAAAACCCCATAATTACAAGAACTTCCTAAAGGCTTCTGCTGCTAA